>CM056594.1:52546475-52705698 GCA_029721355.1 Tegillarca granosa | reverse complement strand
GCATTTATTATTACAATTATATTGATAAATATAGATTCACTGTATCCAAACTAATACTGGATATATTTGACTTACCATAGTTCCTTGTTCCTTTCATTCTCAACTTTGACTTTTCACGTGACGGGTGAAGCTAGCTTCCGGAGCACCCGGCCTCACTTTATTGATGAAAGTTTACATGTATAACTAAAGTTTTAACTTTTTTTAGATTGTGATTTGGACATGGACTAGTTTGTCTATGTTTTTATAACCTTTATTGGTCGTACGTTATACAAAACAACTCTTAATAAAAAGGGTTTAATAGCAAATTTTATCTGCCAACATTTAAATAAAATTGAACCTCTTTTGTTACATTAATATCTTTCTTGCTGTCGTCATCATTAATTTGCGTTCTATGTCTTTAATTGTAACTCGAATTTAATTTTAAGTTCAAATTTCTCATTTCGTTAAACAAACTATAATATTTTGCTTTTTTACATTTTATAACCGCCGAGATCTAGTCAAAAGAAAGTGCAGTGTGTGTGACTTTTACTTTTTTAAAAAACCTTTATAAAAAGGGTTGTACAGAGTTAAATCGTTGTAATTACTCACTTGAACATAAGTTTTACAAACCAATTATCAACTGTGAGGTAAATCGTCTTTCCTGTTTCTGGCTTGGTCTATAGTTGGTTTTACTTAATTTCTCTTCTAGGTTTAACATCCGGATAGTTATGTTTATCTTCAACGAATTAAAAAACATCTTAAGCGATCACATGCAATGCCTAATTATCTTGATTCCCAAACGTTGTTAAAATGTCTGAAATATCAAACACATCCACTAAAGGTTTATACTGAATTATTCGAATCAATCAGAAAGCGCCACAAATATCGATTTAACTAAACGCATTGAATACAAAATAGCCATTCCATGAAACGGCTTTTTTATATCTAAATCCGTAATGAATTTTTAATTATTATTGTTAGTTTCAATCGTCGAAATAAAACAATTGAAATCGAAATTTATAATTACGAACACCTTGTCCTATAGAACAAAATGCGATATTTATGAAAATTGTTCATCTCTATAAAAATACAAGTTTTATAGTTTTATAAAAATGATAAATTCAAGTTTTACAGAGTTGCTCTAATTAAAAAAATGTGTAAAATGTTGCTTTTTTCAATTTTAAGCACTGTTTAGACTTTTTCTTTTATTTTTCTTAAGAATATAAGATTCGTTCCAAGATTGACAATTATTGACCAAAATAATTGCAAAAATTCAGAATATTGGATGCTATTCAACCATTTGGGAATTAAATCACGTTCAGCGTAGTGATATAATTTTCGGAACAAGTCAGTAATTCATTTGAATGATGGAATTTGTGCATTTTACCTGATTTTTCAACTTTTAAAGTTTTTAAATTGAATAGCTGCTTTTTTTAGCTTTATCTCAACCACACCAGCAAAAGGTGTTAATGTGATTACTTAAGTGTTAATATGTAAAATTGACAATAGAAATATCGAATTCATCGCGTTTGTCTTATTGCTTCAGATGTAACTTTTTGTGGGTGTCATAATTGATGTATAAAAGCAAATATGAAGTAGAACATGATGAATCAATCGTATCTTTTATTTCAAGCTCACTAGGACAAATGACGTTCACATATTCTTTATATCTGGAATTTTCTTTTTAAAGAAAGAACGTCGTGTATTTAACTGTGTGAGATGTGAATAGTTAATTTGCAGTTTTATCTCAAGATTTTACAAGGGTCTGCAAAAAACTTTTGTTCATACGAATACAGAAACAAATCAGCAAGCAAAGGTGCAAAATTCGTGCCCATTGGTATACTGATTGTTTATTGGAAACTTATATTGCCAAACACAATAAATATTTTGTCTATCAAAAACTTTTTGTTAATGCTATGTCCAGTATCTGTTATGTACAGTCTGTATTTCACAGGTTTCTATACTTTTTTCCAAAAAAAAGTATTAGAAAAAAATTTTGAAGTAGATCAATCTTTAGAATTATTGATAATTCTCGTAAGGCTGATGCCAGATGTAGGATAGAATTTTTCTGAATAAATCTAAAGGTAATTTGACGACTGTCATAATTTGTTTTTAGAATACCTATTAATGATTTAGTATTAACCTGCTTTATATCTTTTCTTGTGTGGATTTCTGTGAAGTTTTGAAATCAGGAACAAGTAAGGAAGGTCAAGTTGTCCTTTTTAAATTAATACCGAATGACTGAGGAACTCATCTGTGGTGGAAACAACTCCAACTTTAGTAAAATAGATTTGGTATAAGTAGGATTCTCTGATTTAATATTGAAACCAAACACCTTAATAAAAAATTCCAACGTAGGATTTCTTACACACAAAAATAATGTTTTGAATTCTTTATTTAACTGGTACAACAATATTGTTATTTTATGTCTGTACGAAATCACAAGGTACCTGAGCACAAAATAGGGTTTGGGAACCTTGTCTTTATAAAACAGGTAAATGTCCTTATCCAGAGATAAGGTATCAAGTTCCACGTTTTTTTTTATTTAACCTAACGTCTTACATACTCTTCAACAGAATCTATAATAAAATATTGTCCCCCAATAAAGTTTGAGCCTCCCTGTATTTAGAATCATATGAAAGAAGACATCTTAAATTCGTGTTCTCAATTATTTTGTGTTCACCAGTTACTACATGCTCATCCGGTTTTATAAATAAGAGGGCGTGAGCAAAAGCAGTTACATGGAGTTCAGCTATGAAAGTATATAAACACTAAAGTTTGTTTATAGTTAAATATTTTGGAGGTTATAGGTTTATTGTAGGATTAGGAAACTAGAGGTAGCAAGTCATATATTTGAACTAATTAGGAACTTTTGATTGTTCAGTAGTTATCTTGCTTGTAAAACGATACTGTAAATCTGTTCAAGTTTTAAACATTTAAAGGAATGTTTTTTAATTATATGAGATATATTTATTAATCTTAATAAATTCAGCAGTTATCTTTACTTTCTTAAAATAAAATCATTTCTATACTTTGTAACAATATATATATATATATATTTCTTGAAGGAAGGGAATTTTACTCTAAAGAAAACCCTAAATTTTCGATAATGGGAAAAGGACGTTAATATTTTGTTGGATAATTAATTTCAAATTTGTAAGAGATATTTCTGTCTTTATGTCAGATACTACTTTAAGAAAGTCTACAGTTGTTAAATTCATAAACTACTAATTTTTTCAAGATTTAGTTCTCCTTCAAAAATCTGGGTGTCTTTTTATGGCATATGTTTATTCATTTTTGGATCTTATCACTTTGATTAAAAAAATTAGGAAAATGCAAAGAGTGTTTAATGTTTCTTATTCCATTGCAATCAATTTTGTTACAGAACTAATATCGTGTTAGGTTCATACTGAAATTATGAGTGCGCTATGATAAATTGTTTTTAATGAGTGTTTATCACATTTAAAAAAATTCCGTATAGATAAATAAAAAAAAATAAAAATCTAATTATAATAAGGCTTTCAGCAGAGCTATGAAACATTTATTGTTGCAAATTTCTCACGAAAAATATATATTCGAATAAAAATAAAACAAACATACCAGTCCTTGTCCATATCACAATCACAAAAACAAAGTAAAAACTTTGCAAACTGGCAAAATAGGTGATACACGCGAACTTCCATCAAGGAAGTGAGGCCGGTGCTCCGGAAGGGTAAGCACCTCCTGTTTAGCTAGCTACACCTGTCACGTGCAAGTCAATTTTGAGAATGAAAGGAACAAAGAACTATGGTAAGTCAAATAATCCAGTATAAGTTTGGATACAGTGACTACATACTTATCAACAATATTGTGATGACGGCCATAAAACTTTTTAAGGGCCCTGATTAGCCTAGGCTTGCAATATCCTTGTGTCAACAATTTAATTGTAAGTAATTTGCTTTGTTGCAGAAAGTTCCCATAGTGGGAACAAGCTCTACCAACAAAGGTATTACGCTTGATGAATTAACTACCCAAGGGAAAAATAATTGTTGTACATAATATTAAACAAAGAAGAATATTGAAAATCGTTAATATATTGAATGTGTTTTTGCGAATTTACTAATAATTATTATCTTTAAATTATTATTATTATTTTTATTATTTTTATTATTGTTATTTTTATTATTATATTCTTTGATTAAAATTACATTTGTTCCGTAATCTGCAACAAAACTTGTTATTCTTGAAAAGTTAAAAAAATATATATTTATATTTAATACTTATGCACTTCTTAGCGTTACACTTTGTTTTATCAAAAGAACTTTTATTACATTTTTTAATGTTTTAGCAACTTTATATCGGCAATGTTGGCAATGTCTTTTTCTCAGGTGCAAGTATTGTCGGTCATATAATGATAAACGTATAAACAAGTATTTACATATTTCTATTTAAACGGGGTTCTATGTTTTCTTTGCATTTTGTCTGGTTAAATCCGAAGTGCAAGCTTTTACTTATGACAATTATTTTATTTCAATTATTCTTACTAGAGATTTTAAAAAATAAATAAATAGCTATATAGCACGTTTAAAAAAGAATTTATTTCAACTACTTATTAAAAGGTGTCAAAGCGGAGACTCTTAAGTGATATCTTTGATGCAAGTTCAGGTATATTTCTGTCATGTTGTTAAAGTTACATGATATTATCATTGTTATAGTTGTTTTAAATTAAACAGATAAAAGCACTTTTTTTACCTTCCAATATATATCTTTTTAGCATATATATTTTCATTACCACCATGAATTTCGACCAACCTAAAAAGGTAAAAATAACAAACTATGGAGAAAATGTTTATTTGGTTAACCGGGGTAACTTTTTCTATTAGTGCAGGTAATCACCAATTCTAATTAAACCAATTAATTTACAGTAGACCGTGATAAACGGTATAAATAATCAAGTTCTTAGCTTTTGTGCCTAATTAAAATGACGCTAAAACATCATACTGTCTAGAAACGAATCAAAAATCTAAAATTTTGTTTCCTATATAAAATTAAATACCTAGGTAGCCCAAGTCAGTATAGTCAGTCAAAATAAAAATAACAACAAAACCAATAGTTTGCTGAGGTTATTTTTAAAAAGAGTTTTCACGTTTTTTTTACGGTTTTTTAAAACAGGTGATTAATGTATGTTTCGTATGAAAGTTGCTGTGCTACAGAGACAAGTTATGCTCACTTCATGCAACGGTATCAATTTTTACCTTAAAAGGATTTAAAGAAAAAGGATTTTTTTTATATGGCTGATCAGTAAAATAAAGTTTGGTATAAACTTTTTCTGTATCTTGCGATTCAAAAAGGTTAAAAAAAGAACTGACTCATATTTGGTTATGGTACTAGACGATAAAGATATAAACACTTGCATATCACATAAAAATTATCGTCTTATGATAATTATGTTTTAAATATAATTTTTTTTTTTAAATAGTCGATTGCAATGGAATTTCGAATGAATCATGCCTTTGAATTTTTTACGTTAAACGAAAGGCAACCAAATAAAAAACTGCCAGTGTTGAGCAGATTTTTACAGAGCAGTAGGCATTGTTATCATAATTTTCTTGAGTTTCAGATAATACAATAATACTCTGTATATTACATGATGTTATAGAAATACTCTATAATTGAAAAAACTATACCTTATTCTAAACTGAAAAAAACATCCAAACTAATCAATCATTTATCATTCTTTTACAAAAACGGTAAATTAAGATATACATATACATGTATAATGCTCAACAGGGATTTTGGTTATTTTGTAAAGTAGCATACAAATTGCAAACTATGACATACTGAATAAGATGTCATCAACAAAAAGCTATAGTTTGTGATAGACAAATTATTTGTTGTGTTTGGCAAAATAATTGTTTAACAAACGATCGGTACCAAAGGGCACAAACTGTGCACTTTTGCTTGCTGATTTGTTTCTTTATACATCTGAATCAATTTTTTTTTCAGAACCTTGTCAAAACTGGAGAAAAGTCTGTCGCTAAATTATTCAACAGACCATACAGTTATATAGATGACGATGGTGATTTGTATCACTAAATAATCTCCTTTTTGAAGAAACATTTAATAGCAACTATCCAAGTGAGCATGAAATAAACGCCTTGCAGATTTCTGCATGTTTTGCTTCATATTTGAACTCATACCTCAATTATGACACTCCTGAAAGGTTACATCTGAAGATTTACGACACACGTGATGACCGCAATTTTTCTATTGTCATCTTTCTGTTTCTTTGCAGTAATATCCCTTTTTCTCTTGCGTATGGTGTATATGTTTCACGGTCAATACGGGGATTTTTACAACGAAGCAAACAACTAACAATTACATTGTTAACTCACGGATATTGTAAGCCCAGGCTTATCAAGGCCCTTGAAAAGTTTTATGTCCGTCATCACAATATTGTTGAGAAAAATTGAGTCACTGTATTAAAACTTATACCAGATATATTTGAGTTACAATAGCTTTTTGTTCCTTTTTTCTCAAATTGACTGTGCACGTGGAGGATGCAGCTAACTACACAGGAATTGCTTACCCTTCCGGAGGACCCGGCCTCACTTCCTTGATGGAAGTTCACGTGTGCAGCTAATTTAGCCAGTTTTCTTTGTTTTTACTTTTTTGGTGGGGGGGGGGAGTTATTTCTTTGTGTTTTATTTGGTACAGTAAATATACCATTTTCCTCGCCTAGGAAGCCATCTGAGAGAACAATTTACCTTTTTCAAAACGATAATGCTTTTTTTCAATTTCAAAGTAAATAAAAGCCGATCTATTTTTGATACAGCAACAAGTTCTAAATTTGGATATTTTTGACCGTGTTATTTAGATCTTAAACAACGTGAACAACATCTAGTACGTTGCACTTGTACTTTGGCATATAAATAGATAAGCGTACATAAATATTTTGTGATAATCCAGATTGCCTTCACAAAGATGAAAACCTTTTAAGTAACAGCTATTTAAAATCATCGCTTATTATCTTATTTTATTGTTATCAATAAATGAAAAAAATGAATACGCATTTATATATATATATATATATATATATATATATATATATATATATATATATATATATATATATATATATATATATATATTTATTTATTTATTTATTTATATTTACATTTATGTGTGTGTGTGTGTGTGTGTGTGTGTGTGTGTGTGTGTGTGTGTGAAGGTTATGGTTTGTGGGTACAGGACTTCCACAGCCAATCAAGTAAAACTTGCAAGCATTCTTTATTTCAATTAGGTTACAAATTGCCTGTAACATGGTTAATTCAATAAATGCTGTGTAGAGTAATACTCCCCGAGGGTACCCTTAACCCATTAGCAAGTGCTTTGTTAATACAGAAAATATACCATGTTGCAAAAATTTTAGCCGTCTAATTGTTGACAAAGATTTGTTTTCTCGCACAAAGCATTCATTATCTGAATTTTGATTCATATTGTTTTAAAATAATTTATATTCAAGTGTTTGGCTTACGTTTATATCTATAAACTTTTTGGGTCCCTTATGTCACTAATAAAAAATTTGCACTTACAGCATATCAAATAATATTTAATTATTATTAATTAATTTGTTATATTTGTGTACGTTAGTAAAAAAAGCAGTTTCTTCTTCTGCAGAAACACATTATTCTATTACAAAATGCTAAATTTGTTTTTTACCCTGATTAATAACCTCCATTAGCTTCAATTATGTAAGTGATAAACGCTTAATTTTATGGCAAAATGTTTAACATTTTCTTCAAAATAATGGAAATTATTAGTCCTCCAGGGATAGAGTCAACAACAATATTTTTATTTTTAAGTATTTTTAACTAAAACACAAGAAACTGCTTAACCAAATTGTATAATAAAAATAATTATATAAATCAAAAAGGTCGCAAAAAAATATTTTAGCTCACCTGACTGAAGGTCATGTAAGCTTTTGGTATGGTGCGGCGTCTCAATGTACGTGCGTTCTTGCGAACCTGCGTAGTTAACACGCATTTTTGACTTCTCCTCCAAATCCACTGGACAGATTAAAAAAGTTCTTGGTCAGTAGCATGTAAGGGTCGTTGCAATTAGGATTCATTACATTGATTCCAAAACTAGGTTAAGGTGCAGTTCGACAAATCTTGTAAGTACCATAAGTGGCTATGAGCACACATAATATAATGGCCTATCGCTTCACAGACAAAGACAACAACAATCACGGGGTACAGACGATGACGGAAAACACGGAGCAGCTTTTACAATACTCAAAGCTTTAAGACAAAACAACATAAACAACGTCATTGTGGTAGTTTCTAGGAACTTTGGACAAAAACTTGGACCCAGACGGTTCAATCACATCTCAAACGCAGCAAAATTGGCTGTCCAGAAAGTAGTGTAACAATGTTATTTTTAAATACGAACACAGAACAATTTCGAAAAAAAAAACTTCTTAAAATGCAAAAAAAAAGCATACAATACACTTTGTTCATATAACTGTTGGTAATAACAAAAACAATAACCGTGTCAACACTATAAACTTACCGCCATGTGCTCCACTACAATGTTGTTGTTATGTTACTATTTTTAACGAGGGAAATTCCAGGGCATCGGGCAGACTTATTTTTATAATATATTAAATAATCCACGTGTTTACCGCTAAACAGTCCACCTGTTATTTTTGTACTACAAAATTCAAATAGCCAGAGGTTCATGATTCTATTGAACTAAGAATCTATAAATTTGTGCATGCGTTGGTGTAAAAACCAATAATTCATGCTCCATGCGATGTCCAGACCGAACCAGTTACTCAAGTAATTTACATATGAACATGCCGCATAAAAATTTGCATACCGATTATAACAGTGGGGGTACGGATCACGTGCATGGTGGCTGGTTAATAGTCGTTGAATTAGCATGTATGCATATACATGTACTTTATTGTATGTATATATATGCATGTGTGAGTGTATGTATGTGTAAATGATATAAATATATGTGTATGTGTATATATATGTATATGTGTATATGTATGTGTATATGTATGTACGGATATATATATATATATATATATATATATATATATATATATATATATATATATATATATATATATATATATATGTTGTACATAGGAATGTCCACATGTTAACTTCCAAATATAATTAAGTACATAAAATTTGTTTGTGTTCTCTAACGATTTAAACTTTACGTAATTTGTATATTCTGTGGAATCATTGATCAATGTTCGTCGGGTTAAAACTATGTTTTTGTTTTTTTTTTTTTTTTGTTTTTTTTTTTTTTTTCGCTGACATTGAATTTTTTTTTCGCTGACATTGAATTTTCGTGATATTTAATTTACCCGCAAAAAAAGCTAAATTTTACCCTACACCCATTTAACAATTGTAATTCCACAGTATCCTTTTTTTCTCTCTCTTTAAGTTATCGTGTTGTTTTTCCGATGTTTTATACTTTTGTAAGTTGTATATTCTCTTTTTTTATATATAAATATATATATAGTTTTTTCAGACTGTTATTTTTGAACCCGTCGACCCGTCCTAGTTGTGTATATGTTTGTATTGTTTCTATGTGTTTGTCTTCTAAGTTTTTCTTCTTTTTGTCTTTCTTTGCCCACTCTTACTTTTTCATTGTTGTGGTGTTACCCTATTATACATGTATGAAAATGTTGACATGATTTTGTACGGCATATACTGTTTCAGATTTTTTAAAAAAATATATTTATCCAAAAATATAAAATGGAGTCGAAAATGAGCAAATATATGAATATTAAAATACTTTCTTTGAACTGCAGGGGTCTTTGGGAGGGTAAAAAAAAGAAGAGATGTATTCAATTATTTAAAATCTCTGAAATGCAATATATATTGTCTTCAAGATCTTCACTTTTTGGAAAATATGCAAAATAAGATGAAATCGCAGTGGGATGGAAATGTTATTTTCAACTCTAATAATAGCAACTCTAGGGGTGTTTGTATTTTATTTAATAACAATTTTGAATATAAGATATTACAAGAAAAAAGAGATCAGAATCACAATCTTTTAGCGCTAGATTTATTAATTGAGGGCAATAAAATGACATTAGTTAATATATATGGACCTAATACAGATAACCCAAACTTCTATGATTCACTGCTTGAAATAATCAATAGTATTTCAAATAATAATAATATTCTATGTAGGGACTTTAATATCGTTCAGAATATGGCTCTCGACTCTTATAATTATAAAAGTATTAATAACCCAAAAGCACGAGATAAACTGTTAAACATAATTAATTTTCTTAACCTCACCGATCCGTTTAGAGAAATTTACCGGACAAAGTAAGATATACTTGGAGAAGACCAAGACCACTACAGCAATCAAGGCCAGATTATTTTCTCATCTCTAAAAACTTCATGAATAATGTTGAAAATCAAGAAATACTCCCAGGGTACAGAAGTAACCATTCAATTATTATATTAAGCTTAAAATTCAACAATTTTATAAAAGGAAAGGGACTATAGAAATTCAATGCTAATTTATTTCATGACATAGAGTATGTCAAAAAAATTAAAGCCTGTATAAAAAGGATAATCAAACAATATATGGTACCAGTCAATAATATTGAAAATATTGATTCTGTTCCCTTAAATGAAATTTAATTTGTTATTACGGATCAATTATTTTTTGAAACATTATTAATGGAAATTAGGGGTCAAACCATTTCTTATGCATCTTTAAAAAAAAAAAAAAAACAAGACATATTGAAAGAAAAAAAATTAAATAAAGAAATAGATAAATTGGAATCTTCTATTAATCCCCAAAATATTGAATTATATGAAGTCAAAAAGAAGGAGTTAGAACAACGAAGAGATTCAAAAATGAAAGGGGTTTTAATACGATCAAAAGCTCAATGGATTGAGGAAGGTGAAAAATGTACCAATTATTTCTTAAACCTAGAGTCCAGAAAGTATACGAATAAAACTATTTTTCGGCTTAAAAAAGAAAGTGGAAAATTAATAAATGATCAATGTTTAATTTTGAAAGAAATAAGAAATTACTATTCTACTCTTTATGGATTCTATGAAACAGAAGATTAATTTAAACGACATATTTAATAACATTAATTATAAAAAACTATCGGAAATACAAGCAAAAACCCTTGAAGGTCCAATCAATAAAAATGAAGCTCAAAAATTTATTAAAAACATGAAAAATAAGAAAAGTCCAGGTAGAGACGGTTTCACTGTAGAATTCTATAAATATTTTTGGAAAGACATTGGGGATTTTCTTATACGTTCGATTAACTTTGGGTACGAACATGGTGAATTATCAATAACCCAAAAAAGAGGTATAATAACTTGTCTGCCAAAGGGAGACCACTCGAGAGAAATTCTAAAAAGCTGGAGACCGTTTTCGCTTTTAAACGTCTCATACAAAATTGCATCTGGGGTCATATCCGACGGAATAAAAACGGTTTTTAAACGAAATTATTTCAAATACCCAGACTGGTTTTTTAAATGGACGATATATAGGTGAGAATATAAGAATTATATATGACGTAATGGATTATACAGAAAATCATAATATTCCAAACATGTTGTTAAGTATATATTTCCTTAAAGCTTTTGACAGTGTTTCGTGGTCCTTTATTTTTAAAGTACTTAAGTTTTTTAACTTTCCAGACTCAATCAAATCCTGGATAAGATTGTTCCTCAAAAATATCTCATCTGCTGTTGTACAAAATAATATTTTATCAGAATTATTCCCATTAAATAGAGGTTGTAGACAAGGGGGCCCTATATCACCTAACTTATTTTTCTTATGTGCAGAGATTTTGTCTCTTATGATAAATAACAACAAAAATATAAATGGAATAAAAATTGGGGATGAAGAATTAAAAATAACACAATTTACAGACGACACTACCCTACTCCTTGATGGTTCTTTTAAAGCTTTTGATGAATCTTTACATACTCTTGAAATGTTCGCTAGGTTTTCGGGGCTAAAAATTAATTCGTCTAAAACTAAAGTAGTTTGGATAGGGTGTAAGAAATATAGTGGTGAAACTTTCAACTACAGACTTAAATTAGATTGGGGATGTGAAAAATTCGATTTGTTAGGCATTAAATATTCAGTCGACTTGACACAAATGATTTCGATAATTTACAAACCAAAAATTTCCGAAATAAAAAATATACTTAACCTGTGGGTGATAAGAAATTTAACACCAATTGGAAAGATAGCGATTCTGAAATCATTAATTATTTCAAAATTCAAGTATTTGTTTATTACTCTTTCGAACCCAACTGAAGATATTATTAAAACATTAAATACTCTATTCTTCCAATTTATATAAAATAAAAAACCCGACAAAATAAAACGCGACATTTTTACAAATGATTATAGTAAAGGTGGTCTAAAATTGACCAATTTGAATAGATTTATAAAGGCATTGAAAACTACATGAATACGAAGATTGATTGCTAGAAATTCAACATTTATAAAAATATTTGAAATTATGGAATTGCCTGTTAAAAATTTAACAAATTATGGATGTGATTACATTACGGAAATTGTTAATAAAAAATTAAATGTTTTTTGGAGAGATACTTTAAATGCATTTGAAGACCTACAATTAAAACGTTTAGCATATACTTGGAAAGAATTTCAAACTACATGCTTATGGAAGAACCCTTTTTTTTAAATAGGAAATAAAAGTGTTTGCTATAAAAAATGGGTAGAAAGTAATATATTTTTCGTATGTGATTTATTGGATGAAAAGGCCTCTTTTTTAGATTATAAAACCTTTGTAAACAAATACAGAATAAGAACTAATTTTTTAGAATATATCGGTCTTATTAAATGTATACAGGGCTGTATAATAAAAAATAATATAACGATAAATTCTGTTATAGTTAACAGGCCTTATATACCCAGTAGCTTTTATCCGTTATTGAAATCAACTAAAGGATGTCAAGATATGTATAAAAATTTTCAAACCTGACCCGAAAAACTTTAAAACAAAATCCAAATGGAATGAAAAATTTGCTTTAAATGATTCTAATTGCAAACAGATATACACTACATTTATTGCGACAAAAGATACAAGACTACAATGGTTCCAATATCGTATTAATCATCGAATTTTGGCTACAAATTATTCGTTATATAAAATGAAAATATAAGAAAATGACATGCTCACGTTTTGTAAAACCAACTCGGAAACTTTGGAACACATTTTTTGGAATTGTGAATATACAAAGAGTTTATGGAATGATTTAAAATTTTGGATAAGAGAAAATAATTATATTTTAGAATTAAATGAAGAAATAGCACTCCTTGGCATTACCCCCCTTACAGAAAACAATAGAACCGATAATTTAATTGTTCTCCTGACCAAATATTATATTTATTCGACCAGAGTTAAAGAAAAAAAACCAAATATCCATGAACTACGGACTCATATTGAATATCACCTAAAAACTGAATACTACATAGCAAAAAAAATCACAGAGATGTTAACTTTAGCTTTAGAAAATATTTCATTAACGTACTATCGATATTTCCTGTAGAATGAACGACTTAAGACTTATAAATCATTAGTATTATATATATATATATATATATATATATATATATATATATATATATATATATATATATTTATATATATATAGTCAAACCTGTCTATAGTGGTCAGCTGTCGGACCAGGCCAAAGTGGCCACTATAGATAGGTGATCACTATGGACAGGTTTGCAATATTTTGGAAAATTATCTCTCCTTGCATGAAAGATTGACTGATTGATTTAAAAACAAGTGTGTGTGTGTGTGTGTGTGTGTGTGTGTGTGTGTGTGTGTGTGTGGTTTTTCATTTCTGTAAATTTGAAAATTTTAGAGGCAGAAAATAAATTGCATTTTAAAAAATATTTTAAATGAATTTTATTATCAGTGAAAAAAATAAGAAAAATGAAAAATGAGAGAGAGAGAGAGAGAGAGAGAGAGAGAGAGAGAGAGAGAAAGATATCATTCTATATATTTCACTGCCATATTAAAATAAAAACTTCAATTTGATCGACTCATAAATTTCCGAATTTTCTGATATTATTAACACATGTTTATTTTCTTATCTAATGACCTCTTCCCTGTTTTCAAAGATAATGCTTTTCTCTTCGGCGCTGACACGATGAAAGTTATAAAATCTACCATCGTTAGTCTTATTTTAAGACTTTACTACTCCAATGTGACTCCAACGTGTCAAGGATAATTACCAGGAATTAACAAGCGGTAATGTTTAATGTGGAGAATTCGACTTATACTCCTTTGTCGGTACCGTTGACAAGCCGTCCACCATTGATAGATAATAACAATCAATTGCAAAAATTTCAGCATGACAAGTTTTAACACAGTAGCAAGTTTTGTATCTGTATCTTTATCTATGTTATAGTCTAACATACATATAGTAGTTGTCCCTGAAATACTATTTTTTTCGCAATTTTTGCCGTTTTTGAGAACTATAACAAATGGTTGATAACAAAAAATTGCAGAAATGGTCGGCATATGAAGTTCTACCACTGCAGCAAGTTTTGTATGTATATAATAATCCATGTAAGATTTGTTGCCCTCAATAAAGATTGTTAGGACATTTTGCTTTTTTAAAATTTTTTTTATTATTTATTTTTTTTTAATTTCATTTTTTAATTTTTTTCTACCATTTTCTTGAAAATAATCATAGATGATAACAATAAAATGTAAAAATGATAAACATGTTAAAATCTAACAAGAATTTGTTATTTTATTCGGATCCGTTATTTTTGTGCATTTGACTTTCTTTGACAAATATCAGAAATACAATTTCTTTTCAAACAATAAATTGATGCAATAGAAATAGCTTTAACAATTACATGTTTTGAGAACTTTGATATTTTTTGTTATTTTTGGTTATTTTTGGATTTTTTGTAACACAATGTTATAATTTTATGAATTTTTGTGTATGCAATCTTCCAAATACAAACAGTTTTGTCATTTTGAAATTAAAGCCTATTGGGCACCTTGTTAATCAATCAATGAGCGAACAAGTATTTGAGAAATCATTATGGCTAAACTGTGAAAAGTTTGTAACATTATGTTTGTCGTTGAGTGTAACTCCTGGCTAATCTTTATTTAGATAAATACTCAGGGAAAATAGTGTTAACGTTTGTTCTCAGGAAAAGCGTTAATGAAAAACTTAACTAGTGCGATCGACAAATGATATTCATAGCCATTCTATTTTATACACTTTCTATTACAGAAATAGAGCTTTTACTTTATACAGTAATTAAACTGTTTAAAACATGTCAAATTGTCTTAGGGTTTCTAAACGGTTTCTGACATACAGAGTTCTTTACAAAATACATTTGGCACATTTTAATAGGAAATCGAACTTTGAAACAAGAAACAGCAACATTTGGCATTTATCATAACAGAAAAAATTGATTCTTAAGCTGGATTTGGATTCCCAAAATTTTTAAAGAACTACTTGACTATTTTGTTTCGAATACTATATCTTCGGTAAATAATATAAAAAACTTTTGATTTTTCTACCCTTTACACCACTATCCCTATGCAAAATTGAAAGAACGTCTAAAACAAATCATTCACTTTTCATTCATTTCCAAAAACGGTAAACCAGGATAAAAATATCTATTGCTCAATAGGGATTCTGGTTATTTTATAAAACACCATACAGACTGCAAACAAAAATATACTGCTGATACCATGAATGATTTTCCGAAATGTGTACATGACACATAGGAATTTAAAAGGTATTTGTATTATATATTATAACAAAACTTATTGCATTACTCTTTTAAATTTGTTATTAATGTCATTAATAGGCCTACTTTGGAATATTGATTTATCGATTTAATGGGGTTTTACGTCCCAGGAATAATACCCTAATATCGAGACGTCATCAACTATAATTAAAGTGGCAGCAATGTTTACCTTTGCAGTGCGCTTAGTGCAATGTACATAGAGGGTTCTTTAATGTGCCATGCCTGCCTTGACAAAGGACATCTGTTATTAAGGTCTCTTTCGAAGAACCTTTGGCTTTCATTCTAAATGACGCGTACTTCGCGAAACACAGTCACTTCCAATTTTCAAGTCTTGGTCAGATCCGGCAGGGGTTCAAACCCTCGACCTACAACATGGGAAGTTAGTTTTTCAATAAAAACCACAAAAACTGAAAATTATGCGATCAATTGATTTTACTGTCCTACAGTAAATATTTAGCTCGCCTTTTCGACAACATATTTTTTCACTATCTGGTGTTTGTATGGATCTCGCGATTTAAAATCAGGTTTGTTTTAGGCGCATGTTTAGGCGTTTTTCTTGCCAAACTTTGGAAGTTAAATACTTGCATAAATTTTATGCATAATGCATTCAATTATTATTTTGTATATTATGTTCTATTTGTAGGTACGCAACATAAGAAAAAACACTTTCATTACTTATAAAAGAATGTGATATTGTTGTGTTATAAGTTTGACGTTTTGGTGCATTTGCATTGAAAAACTAAAGATACTAACCAATGAATTTACTTTATCACATGAAACATATTTGATTCATCGCTATTGTCTCTGATGTTTGATTCATTAGAAGATGTATTATTTCTTTGAAAGGTATAGATCATGCAAAATTGATTGCGATGACTCGCTTTATCATCTATCCCAAATGATGGTACGAAGGTTAGTGTTTTATTGCACGAATACGTTAAAACGTTATAATGTCAATTTTTCATTGTTTAAATATAATACAAATACCAGTTAAATTTTGATGTGCCAGATGGGCACATTTCGGAAATTCATTCCTCATCAGTGATACTAAGACCGAACAGTTTGATACATAAATAATATAAGCCAAACAGTTGAAAATAATGAATCTAAAGTTTCAAAATCATATAAATCCAAATCCAGCTAAGGAATGCTGTGCATGAGGGAACAAACCTTAGTTTTAAATTAATTTCAAATTTTAGTCGACTGAAAATTTTGCTAAATGGTACATTTTCTGACAGCACAAAGTACTGCCTACTGAGTTATGGATACCCTCGGGGAGTTTTACTCCACCAGCAGCGGTACCCGCTCAGGGGTAATAAATATAATACAAATAATATGATTTGATTTTCAATTGGCAAAAATTGTCCATAATTCATTTAAAATATAAAAGGTTATTGTCTGTTTTAATAAGAGTAATAAGATTTTAAATACTGAAACATTTTGCAAATAATAATGGTTTTAGTTTTATCAGAGGTTTTTGAGAGCTAGTGTTTAAATTATATGTGCTTAAATCGGTGCTGACGAATTCCGTTTGTATAAGAAAGACCCATTTGCTATATAACAAATCAATCTCTCCTTTAATATACGGCAATAGTTTTAAGCTTAAAACGTTTGTTTTATTGTTTTAAATAGATATGCAACAAACGTCAAGTTCATTTACAAAACCTTTAAATTTTATTATATTTTTCTGCTCTCGAATATCCAAAGGCATAATTATCTTAATTTTAATTCTAAATAATCGCCATTTATTTTTTGACAATTGATGCTAAATCAAATTTGTCATTTTTGTGCTGCAAGTTTCAGAAAATTAATTAAGAATACTTTCAATTAATGCACTTACATTTTGTCGGTGATTTTCTTACTTGGCAAAAAATATTGTTGAGAATAAATAACACAAATATAAGTTAAATTTTGATGTGCCAGATTGTGCACATTTGAGAGTAAGACTATTCGTTGACATATTATAAAAAAAATATGGCCACTACTTTAAATAATGAGCACCAACAATTTGTGTGTATTCTGTATTAGTGAACTTTTTATTTAAACGACAACAATTTTTACTTAATTACTGGATAATTGTTGTTAATAAAGTAACGATAAAAACTGCTATTACTGTGTCACAAATCATTTTTAAAATTGGACACAAAATTGCAGATTTATGGTAGTTCTCGACATCTGATGTTAAAATGTTTCCCGAAATGGTTTTTAGTGATAATTTTCACAGAAATTACTTATTACCTGCTTTGCTGAATAAAATTTAAAAAATACTTATGCTTGGGTTTTCGTTTTTCAGTAGAGTGTGTTAAACCTTGCCCACTTTTTGACAATCTAATGCCAATATCTAAATATTTTTAATTGTTAACTAATGATTTCGACATGGACTCGTATGTTTATTTTACATTATATTCTTGTTATTAATTCAAAAATGATGTAATGAGAACAAATTTTACTTTCATTGTTTTCAAAATTATTTTAATGAAAAACGTGTCATGAAGTGATTTAAATGACAAAAGTATAAGTTGTTATAGCAATAATGCCTTGATTTTAGTTGACAGTTTTCCATAAAAACCCAATTTTTACAAAATCTGTAAAAAACGTTTGTTTTAAAAACTGCACAAAAGGAAGTTTGTTTTATATCCTTTAAAATTGAATTGAAACAAGCATTTGATTGAGTTCTTGTTTATTGATATATGAAATGAAATATTTTCCTACCTCTAATTCTTAAAATTTTTATTTTCTAATTATTATAATTATATGTTAAAAGTATTTTTTGAGAACTAAAGTGTGTAAAGATTTACAAAGACTGGTATTTGTATAGTCTTGACAAACCACATTTTTTTAACTTAAAAAAAACACATTTTAGTGTGCTTTACTACTGAGGGAAACAAATTACGATTTCGGAGATTTGTCTGAACCATTTCCAGTTTGGAATCCTTATTTTTTGACAAATAAGTTTTCCTGAATGATCGGTTTTTAAGTTTATTGCATGATTTGTTATTAATGAAATCGATTTTTTCACAATTTGGATATTTTTTAAGCTTAACTTGGTAGGCCTATACACATTTCATCTTCAATTGTCGCTGTCCGCGTTCAAATTACCTGGAGGAACCGTATGTGGATCCAGTACTGGTTGGTGAGATCAAAGTTAAACCATATCCTTTTTTGAACCAAAGCAATATAATTTATTGAGGGCTATATTCAGATGCATGCAGATATTTTTTATGAAAAACCCAAAAACTCTTGAAATTATTAAAACATGTGTATGCGGCCCCAACGATTAAAGAAAGATCGTGTAGCATTGCTAGATTTATTTGCGAAATTAAACCAAAAAATTTAAATATTTTCACGATCGTAAATATACGGAATAACAGTTAAAATAATTTAAATCAGAATAGAGAATTTAAAGAGAATAGAAAACATATTTGTTGTTTTGGCATTATGATTTTTCAACAACAATCGGTATACCAATGGGCAAACACTAAACACCTTTGCTTGCTGATTTCTTTCTTTATTCATATGAATCAGAATTTTTACAGAACCTTGTCAAATCTGGAGAAAAGACTACATTCAACTACACATACAGATATATATATATATATATATATATATATATATATGTCTGCATATATATATATATATATATATATATATATATATATATATATATATATATATATATCTGTATATACATGCTGTTCTATCTCTAAATAATCACAAATTTGAAGAATATGTGAATGCCATCTATCCATGTGAGCTTGCAATAAAAGGCGCATGTTCTGCTTCATATGTGGACTTATACCTCAATTACAACACCCACGAAAGGTTACATCTGAAGCTTTAGGACAAACGTGATGAATTTAATTTTTCTATTATCAACTTTCCGTTTCTTTGCAGTAATATCCCTGCTTCTCCTGCGTATGGTGTATATGTTTCTCAGTTAATACGGTATGGTAGAGCTTGTTCCCACTATGAGGACTTTCTACAACGAAGCAAACTGCTTACAATTAAATTGCTGACTCAAGAATATTGCAAGCCTAGGCTAATCAAGCCCCTTAAAATAGTTTTATTGGCGTCATCACAATATTGTTGATAAGTAAGTAGTCACTGTATCCAAATTTATACTGGATATATTTGACTTACAATAGTTCTATGTTCCTTTCATTCTCAAAATTGACATGCACGTGACGGGTGTAGCTAGCTAGACAGGAGATGCTTACCCTTCCGGAGCACCCGGTCTTATTTCCTTGATAGAAGTTCACGTGTATTATTAATTTTGCCAGCTCTCAAAGTTTTTACTTTGATTTTTCTTTATAATTTGTTTTCATTGTGGTTTGGACAAGGACTAGTAATGTTTAGTTTTATCTAAATTGGAAGAACGTCTTAAACAAATCATTTTTTTGTCATTCCTTTACCAAAACGGTAAACCAAGATATAAACATCTAGTGCTCATTGAGGATTCTAGTTGATTTGTAAAGCACCATATAGACTGCAAACAAAATATACTGAAGATACCATCAACAAAATGTTATAGTGTTTCATAGACAATATATTTGTTGTGTTTGGCAATATAATTTACCAACAAACAATCGGTATACCAATGACCACAAAATATGCACCTTTGTTTGCTAATTTTTTTCTTTATTCAAATGAATCAGAATTTTTACAGAACCTTGTCAAATCTGGAGAAAAGACTTAAGCTAAATCATTCAACCACAAATACAGATATTTAAATGATGTCCTATCTCTAAATTATCCAAAATTTGTAGAATATGTGAATGCTATCTATCCAAGTGAGCTTGATATAACAGACACGACAAAATATCCATGTTCTGCTTCATATGTGGACTTATACCTCAATTACGACACCCACGAAAGGTTACATCTGAAGCTTTACGACAAACGTGTTGACTTTAATTTTTCTGTTGTCAACTTTCCGTTTCTTTGCAGTAATATCCCTGCTTCTTCTGCGTATGGGTGTATGTTTGATATTTAAGACGTTATAATACAGCTTTTTCCCATTACGAAGACTTGCTGCAATGAAACAAACTGCTTATAATTAAATTGTTGACTCAAAAATATTGCAAGCTTAAGCTAATTATGTCCCTTAAAAAGTTTTATGGCTTCATAACAATATTGTTGATAAGTATGGAGTCAATGTATCAAGACTTTTACTGGATATATTTGACTTATCATAGTTCCTTGTTCCTATCATTCATAAATTTAACTTTGCGCTTGACGGGTGTAGGTAGCTAGACCGGAGGTACTTTCCTTCAGGACACCTGGTCTTCCTCCCTAAATGAAAGTTCACCTGTTTTACTACATTTGCCAATTTTCAAAGTTTTTGCTAAATTTGTTAAGCGAAATGCCCCTTTTTAATTTTATTTTAAGTTTGTTTTCTTTATTATTTAAGATTTTGTTTTGTCATCTCTGATACTTATTTTTTAAGCAAGTAAGGAAACATTTAGAAGTATACATTGTACAATGTTCACTTAGGAAAAACGATACAATAGTTTGATATATTTTCGGGAATTTTTAAAACTAACAGTGTGATCGATGAAAAGAGAAAAAAAGAAAGATCAATTTTGCAGTTTTTCGAGACAATATCTTTGTCAACATAGTCAATTTTTTAATTGTTAAAAAATAAATGAAATAATTTTGTTAAAACACGTTTTGGCTTACATTTCATACAAGCGTTAATTTTAGAAAGTTATGGCATTGTTATCTTAAGTCATTATTAAATTAATAACATTTTAATTACTTCTTTAAAATTTATTACCAACAAGTAATTTTCACTTTATCTGATGAATGTTCAATCGCATAGGCTGATGAAGATTACCTATTACATATTTTTAGATTTAATAAGTGAAAAACATTATGTTACATTAAACTCATGATAAAAAAATACATTTCCACAGACATATTCAGTTTTCAAAATATCCGTGAAAATATATCGTGAGACACTCTTGAGAAAACGAAAAACATATATAGGTATAGAATTTACTAGATCTTTAACAAACTCACAACAGGTCTATACATACGACGGTCACAGATTGGTAATCAAACAGATTTGTCTTACAGTATTAGACTTCTTGTCAGCAGTGGTATTTAAACCGGTTTTTTAAAATAATTTCTACACTCACATTTGAGACTTTTCATAATATTAAAACACAAACATACCAGTCTATGAACAAAGTCAACAATTTGCTTTTAAGCAGTTTGCTTTGTTGTAAAAAGTTCCGTTAGTCCAAACAGGCTTTAACATACTGTATTAAATACCGATAAATTACTAGTGTAAGGAAAACATTATGACAAGAACTGAGGCCATAATATTTATCTTGATAAGAAATTTAAATATTTTGTGAGAATCCTATAGATTGAATAGGCTAATTTTGAATTTTATTTTTATATAGAAATTCAAAACTAGCCCACAACAGATCTATAAAATTTCAATCAGCTTGATCTTCTAAAAATAAATTAGTTTATTCCCTCCTGCACAACATTCTTTAACTGGATTCATATATAATTTTGAAACTTTGGACCCATTAATTTTAACTGTTTGGCTTATGTTTTTAAATATCAAACTTTTCCGCCACTAGTTTCACTGATGATGAATGATTTTCCGAAATGTGCACATACGACACATCAAAATTCAACAGGTATTGTTTTTTATATATATACAGTGAAACTTGTGAAAACCGGACCCTAGAAAAACCTGAATCCTGTGAAAACCGGACGTGTTTGCTTGTCCCGATTTACTATCTTCTTTATTCTATATGATAGAAACCTTAATAAACCGGATTCTGTGAATTCTGAAAACCGGACGCATTTCACCGTCCGGATCATAAAAAACCTATATATTTTCACCTTTGTAAACCGGATTCGATTTTCTGATTATGAAAAAAAACCGAAACCGAGAATTTTATTGAAATTTTTTAAACTTGCAAATTTGTAACAAAATGACTGTTATTTCCGATATTATAAAAACATTAACTATAAATGAAAGTAAAAGTAATTTCCGATATCATAAACAACATCATTTAACTTCTAAGTAAAACAAAACTGTAAGAAATACAAATTATTACCTCCATCAAATGGCTTTAGTATACATTAACACGTGTGAAAGGTGTCACAAATAAACAATAATTATCGGATTAAAGAGATCAGTCAACCGAAATCGAGGTTAGCTTGTATTCGATTGTAACGCGTTACTTTTTAAAGGAACATCTTTGTTGGTTCACTTTGCTGGTATGACACGATATCACAGTGATAATTCACAACTTTCTCCGCTATCTTAAACCGAAAAATTTTCAGTCAAGATTGATATTTTAATAAGTTTTGAGGTTACACAAAACTTCAGTCAAGAAAAGAATTGAATAGAATAGTCGCAGTTAAGATGACCTTGAATCTTGAAATTTTTCGGCTTTCAATCGAACAACTGAAATGGCTTTGTATAGATAAAACATTCTGCGTGTCAGATGATGGAAAAATAAGGAAAACAAGTTTCTTAACAATGGAATGACAGTTGTTATCATTAATCGACATAAACCAAACATCGATTATGTGCCACGTCAGTAAATTCAAGCAATTTAATGTTTTGGCTGAGTCTTAGTTACGTTGACCTACATTCTCCAGCAGAGGAAAGCGCTCCTGCATGTTTGCCGATATGTTTGCACCGAAATAAAAACAACTTAAAATACACGTTACTTACCATAAAAACTTTATGATATACGTCGTATTTCAAGTTTATTATTTCAATGAGACAATTATACATCATAATGATGATGTCTGATCCCACCCGTCTATCATTTCATGATAGTTTATTTGAGATAAATAAAACATTAAAATACAAGCAACCTACCCAAAAAATTTTAGATTATCACTTTATCAGTTTTTTAAAAATATTTGGAATGATTTAGATTTCCGAATTCTGTAATGTACACAAATTTTATTCAAGTTTTGCAATCTATGCAGTAAGATATATATATTTATTTATTTTGCACAGTTGGTACATTTTTTTTTTTTTTTTTTTTTTTTTTTTTTTTTTTTTTTTTTTTTTGCAAACTGTTGGTACGAACACTAGTCGATTCAATAACTTGTTTTAGGACTCAAAAGCTAATTTTGAGGTATCGGGAAGACACATTTTTTCTTATTCATTCAAGAATTTAAAGTTGTATCGGGAAAAGCGTATGTTTTATTTTCGATATGTCTGTTAATCTTCCATTTGATTTGAAATTTCACACACTTAAAGATATTTCAATGTATCGAGTTATCACTTGTTACTTGAATTTTTCATTTATGATCATTTTATGGGGTAGCCATTCAAATTAGTGTATAAGAATTCACTGCACTTCAATAAACAAGGTTAGAAAGGTTACTGAAAAGTAAAAAGTACAAGTGATAATTTAATAAGTCTATATCATAATTAATACGTTTTTGTAATCAATATACAATACCTATCAACGTAAAATATCATTTTATCTTTTATCATTTCATGTCTAATGTCGCATTGGTAATTTGACAGCTTTTCATGATAACGGGAGCAAGTTTCATTAATCTCTGTAACTTTATGCGAGATGTGGGAGTGAATGTTCTGTATTATACTAGACCCCCATTAAGTGTTGTTTTTCTTTTTGTTAAGGTGGTAGTTCATTCAGTCGATGTCTTTAGAGAATTATTTAAGTGGTTAGCAAATTATTTCAAATGGTATCAAGAGAAGATGGCAATCAATCTATATTAATGTCCGATACCTATGTTACAAATTGTGTTTATTAGTGGTTTATTAGCTGTGTTATGCAATAAAATGTTTAAATATCAAAGTTTTATGCTATTGCATCAACATAAAATTCATCATCATCATCATCGTTATCGTTATAGCATCCGCAATCATAATGATAAACAACGATAACTTCAAATGATTTGAAAAGCAATAGTTTTGTCACCTATTGTCATTCCGATCAGGATAAGGTTTACTATGCTTCCCTGTGCAATGTTTCCGATTGATGGCGACCAATCGTTTCTTACGTTCGTCCAGCTAACAATCCGGTATGAGATAAGTTCGTACACTAACCAACTATTCTCGCCGTCAAACTATTGTTGGATTATGTTTGTTTTTGTTACTATAGTTTTTAAAAATATAACAAGCCAATGAATATAAAGATGTCAGTATACTGGAAACCCCATTAGTCTCTAGGCTTGACTGCATACCGTTACATGTCTAAGCCTTAAATGTGAAAAAAATGCTTTCTTCTCTCAGTAAAGACATATCTTTCAGTGTTTTTAGTACTTTGATTATATAATTCATATAAGTTGATTTTAATGCAACCATAATATATTGTTTTTGACAAATTTCGTTCAGTTTTCTGAAGACAATATAATGTAAATGATATATATTTTACAAACGCTGTTATTATACAAATCTAAAATATATAACGCCTACAATTCTAACATATCTCATGATTTTGGTGCATTCTTATTGATTAAATTCTCTCGTAAAAATGTTGCCGTTAACCACTGATTACTTATTTGTAATGATATCTTTAAACCACCCCCTAACTATAACAGATTATTATCTAGAATCTAGAACAAGCAATTCAAATTATCATCCTTCATATTCAAGTTTTAACAGAAAAACTTATAGAAAAATAATCGATAATTTACAAGAAACATTTATACAACATTTATTGTATACCTTATACAACATGTTATTGTATACCTTATACAACATGTTATTGTATACCTTATTCAACATGTTATTGTATACCTTATACAACATGTTATTGTATACCTTATACAACATGTTATTGTATACCTTATTCAACATGTTATTGTATACCTTATACAACATGTTATTGTATACCTTATACAACATGTTATTGTATACCTTATACAACATGTTATTGTATACCTTATACAACATGTTATTGTATACCTTATACAACATGTTATTGTATACCTTATACAACATGTTATTGTATACCTTTTTCTTTAATTATTACTTATTACTTCTAAAATGATCAGGCCAATATTGTCCCAAATTTTTCTTTCTTTTTTTTTTATTTCAGTCATTGCTAGTACCATTTAAACCTGTGAAACGGCACTTTGTAAATATTAAATGTAATGTAAGATGTTCACAAAGCGATATATGCCAAATTGCCCTAAATTCTGTGTGTATTGGCGTTTTCATCAAAATCAATCAATATATTTTTGCTTATTTAAATTTTCTTTAGGTTGAAAATCACATTAATTTCAATCCAATTTTTTACGTGAAATTCATGTGACAATCGTGTAAAATTATTTACTAACCAGGGCTTTTTCATATAAAATGTTAAAAAAATTGTTTTGTAATATTTAGAAATATTATCAAGTATATAGCTAATTCTAATCCGAAATAATTTTAGATGGTTCAGATTTTCCCAAAAATAAGAGATATGTATTAATCGATTTTAGTTTTATAAGTATAGATATTTTTGCAAACCAAACGTTTTCGCTTTAAAAAAGAAATAAAATGCCATTCATTAGATTGTTTAACTGGTTGAACAACAACTCTATGTTATTATTATATTGACAATAGCTAATTTTTTGTACTATTGAACCTTCTTGGACACGCTAGATCATTGCCCCCTTTCTCAGTATAGAACATACTGTTATGTGACATAACAATTAAGGGAGTAGAAATACACAAAAAATAGTAAACAGGTATCGGGGGATTTCTTGATCTATTTATAAGATTACATGTCAATGCAATGTTAATGTTCATTCATACACTTCTCAAAATATGACAAAAACGCGATGTACTAATGCATAATAGATAAAATAGATTATTTAATCGTACATTCATTGCAATGAAATACGTGTTAAACTTGGAGCGTTTTTGTTTTAAATAATTTGGCCCGAAACTAGCACATGTACACAAGTCTGTCATAAAAGCTATACAATGTATGAAGGTTCAAGATTTGGAACATCGATCGTGGTTTGTCATAGTTAAATTTATTATTTTACACAGGAATATGCCAAAAATTAAAAAATATAGGAATCGACTTCGTGTTTGGTAACGAATATGAGTATATGAACGGTAGTGAGTCCTACGCAAATTTAGCAGATTATGCAATTTGCAAATGCTTCACTAGCGTTCATCCTCTCATATGCGTTATCAATCACGAAGACAATTCTTTACTCTCCGTATTTTAATAAATTTGAAATTGAGGAATTTGTCAATATTCGTATTTTCATAAGATAATGCTTTCAAAAGTAGCAGTTGTTATATATGTAGATTCCCTATCTAATCAGTAGAAGACCGATTTGTAGAGCTCTCTTACCATTAAAGAATGGAAATTTACACAATTAATAATGATTTTCAATTTGTGGAGTCGTGAACGTTACTGAGAAATATATTAGCTATCCATTAAATTGTTTTATATAATAATTTTGATGTAATATATTCAATAGTTTTATATAATAATTTTGATGTAATATATTTAATAGTTTTATATAATAATTTTGATGTAATATATTTAATAGTTTATACTACAAAATATTTTTAATTCTATTCTTCGAAGAAAATTGTTATTTCAGTGATTTTTTGGCTTAATTTTGGGCCGAAATTCGGCCCCATTCCCAATTGCAAAAAGCCTAGAAATTTCCCAAATGTTTACATAAATTCCCAATTGTATTGAATTTTTTTCAGTATCTTGATCGATGACTAAAAATATTTACAAATTAAATTTCCTCTTTGCGATCTCAAATGCAGAAAACAACAATTATTAAACCGAATGTGTTTTAACTAATGATAGAATGTGATCATCAGTATGATTATATATTACTAAGGGCGGTAATTATTTCAAAATATATTTATGATCAAGATTTACTACCTGCCGGAAGTCAAATTAAAACATGAATATAGTATTGCTGCTGCAAAAATTGTCACACAACGTGAAGTTCTATGGCTAAAATTACCAAAACAGATGCAAAAAGCAAATCAATTAGACATATTTTGCCAGAAAGCCCCCACAAAAATAAATAATGAACACTTACATAGCCTAAAAAAAGTTTGAAACTGAAAGTTAAAAATGTTATATTGAAAGAAGCTGATTGAATCTTAACTGGCCAAATATTTCCCCAGTGCCTCTTGTGTATTTTAATGCCGTGACCACTTGTGAGTCGAAGATATCATTGACAAATTCAAAAGTATGATTCCCCCAAAAATTGCAAATTGCTATAAATCTATCAAATTTATTATCCTGAAAGAGAAAATAAATACGTTATAATTTTAAATGTGATTTGTATTTCAGTATAATTTATTATTCAATACACATTTTCCATGTCATTTTTAGAGGGGGGGGTGCAAAAAACAAATTCCCTAATTTGTTTCAAAATGACACAAAAATAACCACTTTCACAGGCTCTGGCCCCTATTCCAAAAATGGTAAAAAAAAAACACTGAATTTCTAGTCTGGTAAATCAATTGTTAACTGAAAATTAATATCCGGTTAAATTAAAAAATATATAATGAACCTTTAAATACAAAGTAAACGGTTTTTTTTACTCTCGTCATGAGAGCATTCACAAAAATGTTCATTTTCAACAAATGGGAAACATCGATACCAATGTTTTCCTTTTATCGATTTTTTAAAACTTTTTGCTGTTTATCATTCCACCGTTTAATTCACAATGTTAAGAAAATGCTCTCTAGACATGACTAGGAGTGTGAATAACATTGATTTTTATAAAGCTGCAATTTTTTATTTTACATTTTTATGAAATAGAAAGTAATTGTAAAGAGCGAAAAGAGTTGAAAGACCTTTATAAAGGGTTATATCCTCCATCTATCCTGGTAGGCAAGTGGTCGAAAGCGTGCGTTGTGTCCACGATACATGCAGTGTCAAGAAATCAAGCATGGAATATGGGATAGTAGATTGCTTTCATGTCAGGGTCGATTAACGTCACGAAATTGAAAACTTGCAAAAATTGGGTAAAATGTACATGTAATACAAATATAAATGAATATAATTAACTCATATAAAATTGAGTAATTAATATATATATACATATATAATCAATGTAATACAGTTGATGCTGACAGACAGGAGTGGAGTGGAGTAATGGTGTTTTACGCCCCAGTCAAGATTCTTTCACTTATTTCGAGGGGGTCAGTTTTTGGATGGTGAAGGAAACCGGAGTGCCCGGAAAAAACCAACAACCTTCGGCAAGAGAACTGACAAACTTTCTCACACTAGGATCTGTCCCAAGTGGGATCCGAACCAAGGCGTTAAGAGGCGTGTGATCCGTAAGCGCGCTCTTTAGACCACTCGGCCACCGAGGCCCCCTTGATGCTGACAGAGGTAAAGGGTGAAAATCAGTTACCTTAAACAGCTGTCCAAAAGTTATCCGAAATTGTACAAACTCTTCTAATTCATTTGTTTTAATTGCTACATGGTTCTGAATAAAATGAGTTTGATAGCATGAAATACATTCCTAAATGTTAAGTTTTTTCCTTTAACTTTCATTCTAAAAATAAAGTTTCTAATCAAAATACATAAAGAGTTAATAGGTTTTATTTCTTTGTTACATTTTAAAATTCCAAATATGGCTTTTTTTCCATTAATGCATAAATCTTTATGACATTTTGCTTTTATGAATTTTATTATTTCCATCCAAAAATCGTTTTTAATTTTTGAAATTTATTTAAAACTAAGGTCTGTTCCCTTATGCAAAGCATTCCTTGGCTGGATATGGATTTATATAATCTTAGAACTTTAGATTAATTATTTTTCAACTGTTTGGCTTATTTTTTTATCTATCACACTTTGCGGCCCCTAGTGTCACTGATGAGGAATGATTATCCGATATGTGGACATATGGCACATAAAAATTTAACAGGTATTTGTTATATATTTACAATGCAGCATACCAATAATAAATGTTTTGTTGTTTCACATAATGTTTAACAGAAGGTACATTTGTCGTCTTTTTTATTTGTAACTTTTTGAAATAATTGTTTGTGGTAAGTATTTTATTGTTTATTTTATATTGAAACCATTGTAAATATGAATTTCTAGTTGTATAAAAAAGGGAGACAACTTATATTTTTACATTCTTTTTCGCTTAATTAAAATTCAAATTTGACTTTGCACGTGACTTGTGTAGCCAGCTAGACAAGTGATCCTTCCTATTTCGAAGCACCCGGCGTCATTTTCTTGAAGTATACAATAAATGTTTCTTGATATTCCATCACAAAACTTTTGTTTTGAAACAAAAGTCCATCACAAAACTTTTGTTTTTAAACAAAAGTGTAATATCACTTTTCTCTGCTTTGGAACTGATGGCATCCATAGTTATCTATCGTTTAATTTGACATTCCATCCTAGTTTAATTACAAATTGTAACAATATACTAAAACTATTCCATGCGTTCATTAAACAATGGAAATACAACTCCTGTTTTGCAACTTGTTTAAGCTTTCTTCTTTTAAATATCATGACTGTTTGTTTGCTTCTTTTATCGATGTATCGACGTCTTTATTATTTTAAGGTATAAATAAAACAATAATGAGTAATCTAAGAAATATTTTTCTTGGCCATAGTCAATGTGCCATTTTTTGTTTTTATCATGATTTAAGTTACATTATTAAAAGAATTTATAAATAAGTTAAGACCAAATTGTGGACTGCAGTTATGTAAATTATGAATGAGGCCGATGCATTTATTTTAAAAAGAAGTTCTTGTAAAACAAATTACGATATCATTAATAAAATTTGCATGTTTTGCATGTTTTGCATAAATTGAAAACATTAGTTAAAAGTTGATTTATCGAATAGATAAAAGTGCTCTACAACAATAAATTATCATTTAAAAATTTAGTTGCAATATTTTCAGTATGTTTTCCCAATTTCAAGTTCGAAATTATTACGGATTCTGTTCGGCTTAGTTAGAAGGCGTAGAGGTAAATACTTATAAAACTGTATAAAAACAGTTATAATTCATATAGACAAGGATTGCCACACTGAATAGGTCTAGGAGTACTATGTCTTCTTCACTGCTCAGGGGCAATGAGTTTTGTGCAATCCTCGCAGACAAGCGTAATATACTTTCAATATGGTGGCTTGGTATGTAGACGTGCTCATGTCACGTCCAGCATTTTACACGTTTTCTACTAGTAAATTCAATGATGGGATTTAGTTTTTATGATCAAATTTATAAAGAAATGTTGAAATTGACAATTTTGCATATGTGAAAATTCCAGGTAAAAGGGTAAGAGAACTAGAGGTAGATTAAGTGGAGGCGTTTCATTTTATTACAAATCAGAATATGAAGGTTATTTTGATATTTTCGAATCAAACAATAATGGAATGTTTTGGATAAAATTTAAAAAAGACTGTTTTGGTTTCAACGAAGATTTGTACTTGTGTATTATTTATATTTTACCGCAAGATTCTCAGGTCTTAAAGAGAAATGATGTTGATTTTTTTGATTTGTTAGAAAATAGCATTTTAAAATATAAAAATTTAGGTAATCTGTTTATTGTTGGTGACTTAAATGCAAGAGTTGGTAATTTAGAAGATGTTATTTTAAACCACAATTATGATAGTTATATGAAAATGAATATCATTTTTTGTTAGTGTGTCCTATCTATATTGATTTACGGCGAAAATACTTCTCTAACTATTATTGTAACTGGCCTAACATACAAAAATTTACAAGTATTTTGTCTTCAAAAAATGCTTCTTTAATTAAGAAAACCTCAAAATATTTATACCATGCATTTAAATTGAGGGAAGAAATATTATGTTTAATATAATGTACAATTTTTTGTGTCAAATGTGTAACTTGTTATATATGTAAAATGAAAATATTATATATTTATTATATATATATATATATATATATATATATATATATATATATATATATATATATATATATATATATATATGTTATTGTTATATGCGATGCTCTCTTACCATCTTGATTGTTTCTCTTTGTATTACATATAATTTGTATCATATTTTGCCACCAGCTATGTAAAATATATTTGTGGCAAAAAGCATATGTATGCTTAATGCAATAAAGATTGAATTGAATTGAATTGAATATATATAATAATGTCACAGTTGATTAAGCTTCCAACGACATTATTCTCGGCTGTAAGAGGTTCTACGTTGAATGTTATATTACGAATCCTCGTTTTGATAGTATATCGGATAATCTTACTTAAACCAAAGCTAATTTTCTAAGGATGAAGTTAATTCAAATCATAGAGGATTTTTAGTCTTTCGGTATCAACTCAAAATTTTTATTTGTGATGGATTCCAAAACTTCACAAACATCCATACAAAGAGATATATCTATCAGGTTTCTCTTAATGTACTACTTATTAAACAAACTATTATTAGCAATTCTAGTATGAATTTTGACAACAGTCAAAGAAGGTTTTTTGGATTATTTAGTATATTCTACATTTAGAATTAACCAAATACGGAGTCTCAAAAATTTTAACAACTTTTGATTCTACACTTAACACCACTATCCTTAATTCTTTACTACAAGAATGTCTAAAACACAATTTATGTGTCATTCTGTTACAAAAGCGCTTAGCCAAGATATTCAAAACTAGTGCTTAACAAAGAACCTGTTTATTTCGTAAAACATCATGAAGACTGCAAAACATAGCTATTCTGAACACAAGACCAACCCCCTCCTTTAAGGATCTTTAAGGATCCTTAAAGATCCTTAAATATGTCCTTGAAGATCCTTAAAGAGGCCTTAAAGCCTCCTTAAAGCCATTCCATCTTTAAGGATCTTTAAGGGACCTTAAAGGACTCTTTAAGGACATATTTAAGGATCTTTAAGGATCCTTAAAGATCCTTAATGGAACTGAAATTTTAAGGATCTTTAAGGAGGCTTTAAGGATCCTTAAAGATGTCTCATCATAAAAAACTCATTTTTTAATAATTAATGTAACGATGGCTATCACATTCATACAGTTAAAAGTATGATTTGTTTTTAGTATATTTTGAATTTTTATAGTTTCTACAACATAGGAGACATAGATAATAACGCCTGTCTGAATTCTAGTTTCTACATTAAGTTTTTGTAGAGGAGCCGTATGTCTTTTCCTAATAATGCTTGTTTCTTAATTCATAAATGAATTAGATAAAAATGTGCAGTTTTCACAGTACAGGTAAACAACCCGTGTTTTAATTAGAACGGCAGTAAGCATAAGTAATTAACAGTATTTGTTTGATTATCGATCCCAGGTGATTTCACGCGCGGCTTTTGACTTTGATGTGCAGTTTCTTATCTAGGTAGGAGATCACTATGAAGTCAAATAACATGTTGAAAATGATTTCCTAACCCTGAACTCTGGGTGTTGAAAATAAAGGTGTGTTATTGGAAGTGATTTTAAGGGACAATTTTAATATTAAAATATTAAAACATACATTAACTAAAGAAATAAAAGTTATCGCAAAATAATCTAAGCATGTCTTACATTTTATTTTATTTATTTTATTTTATTTTATTTTATTTTATTTTATTTTATTTTTTTTTTTTTATTTTATTTTATTTTATTTTATTTTATTTTATTTTATTTTATTTTATTATTTTATTTTATTTTATTTTATTTTATTTTATATTATTTTATTTTATTTTATTTATGTTTTTTTTTTTTTTTTTTTTTTTTTTTTTTTTGAGGAGGGATAGTGTTATGCATATATGCAAATAAAGCATGAGAGAGAGAGAGAGAGAGAGAGAGAGAGAGAGAGAGAGAGAGAGAGAGAAAGGGAGAGCGAGCACATTTTACTGTCTTTGAATTGACATATATGGAACTCATTACTGACACATGATGATTTCGGATTTCGAATAATTTCAATTCCTAATGAAAAAGAGTTGGTAAAGTAAATATTTAAAACAAAATAAGAACATTAGAGAAAAGGTTATTCTATTCAAACATGAACAAGTTATGAAGTGAACATATTGAAGTAAGAAACCAGTCACAGATGATAACCATTAACTGACAAACTTTACCCAGTTGGATGTGAATTTCTGCAGTCAAGATGGAGTGCAGTGGAATAACGACGATAACCTCTCTCTCTCTCTCTCTCTCTCTCTCTCTCTCTCTCATATTCGGTTTCTGCTGACCTCCTCTCTCTCTGAAACACAAGTAGATACTCTCTCTCTCTCTCTCTCCCTCTCTCTCTCCCTCTCTCTCTCTCTCTCTCTCTCTCTCTCTCTCTCTCTCTCTCTGAAACACAAGTGGATACTCTCTCTCTCTCTTTCCCTCTCTTAAATATTCAGTTTCCGCTATCCCCCTCTCTCTCTCTCTCTCTCTCTCTCTCTCTCTCTCTCTCTCTCTCTCTCTCTCTCTCTCAGTATAATCAGTTCCTTATATCTCGTTCTTCAAAATATTTAGTTTCCGCTGATGCCCCTTATATGTCTCTCCCTAAATGTAATCAGTTCTCTCTCTCTCTCTTGTAAATTAAATTCTTGACTTGCCCGTAAATGAATTTAAAAAAAAAAAAAAAACAAAAAAAAACAAAAAAAAAAAACAAAACAACAAAAAAAAAACAGCTCTCCCTTTCTATATATTCATTTTCTGACTATTATCTCTTTCTGTATTTAATACGCAACTTGACGGTGAAAATTAGGTAATCCCTCAACACACACACACACACACACACACACACACACACACACACACACACACACCGGGAATTTCTGAAAGATATTACTAGTACCTTAGTATATTATGTGTACTGCAGATTCCAGAAAAAATTTACTGTTAATTTTTTTTTGATTGAAAAATAGACTCGGAAAGACCATATTTATTTATTTATTTATTTATTTATTTATTTTATTTTATTTTATTTTATTTTATTTTAATTATTTATTTTGGACATTTTGGCTAATTATTTAATTAAAAAGCTGTTTGTACAGTTAACATACTGCTTTTTCTGTATTAATTACATCTCTAATTATTACATATAAATAATAATAATTTTCAAGTAAAAGGAGTTAGAAAGAACAGATGTCATCAACATTAATTAATTAAGTGATTAATACACTTGATCATCAAACACCATCTTGCTGATTGATGTTAGATATACTAGTATATTACAGGTAAATTTTGGAATGCATTCCTATCAACACATATTTTATCTAATGCAATTAAAATTCTATATATAAGTAAAATGATGACTGCAGCGAATTATATATGAAACTTTTATAAAAATAAATAAATAAATTAATTTGATCCTTTTGTTGTAAGAGATATTTTAAAAGAAATATAAAAAAAAATTTCACAAATAAATGAAAAATGTCCACTTGCTTTCTTTCAGTCACGTGATCTCATTTGCATATTGTTAGAGACATATTTTATAATTATCAACATCAGGATCATCTCTTCCATAGCCACATAGGTAAGGTGATGGACTCCTAACTTGAGGACCAGGGTTCGATTCCCAGTGAGAGTGGATAATAGATGAAAATTTTACTTATAAAATTTCTTGTAATTTCTATTTAAGTAATGAAAATCCAATTAGGCTTCAGAATGTAATAAATAAATGAAAATAAAATTAAAGGAATAAATTTAAAAACTTGAGATTAAAAATAATATAAAGAAAATTAATTTATTATCACTTTAATTTTTTAAAATTAATAAATGCAATAGTTTTTTTAAAATAAAATTTTAAAAAAGATAATGATAAAAATAATATTTCATTGCATTTTTTTAAAAAAAAGGAAAAATATAAATTTTTCCTTAAATATCCTTAAAGCCTCCTTAAAGATCCTTAAAATTTCAGTTCCATTAAGGATCTTTAAGGAGTCCTTAAAGACTCCTTAAAGGCATATTTAAGGATCCTTAAAGCCCCCTTAAAGGTCCTTAAAGGGACATTTAAGGCAGCTTTAAGGAGGCTTTAAGGATCCTTAAAGATGCCTTTTCATCATGTGGAAGATACCATCAACAAAATGATAGAGGTTTTGGCGGACAAAATATCTGTTGTAGCATTTAGGAGGTATATTGTAAATCACTTGTTATTGTTGAAATTCACTATCATTGTTATAATTTATAGTTTTGGAGTGTCCTTATATTAAAATTTAACATTCAGTGTCCCGAAAAAATTACATTATGTTGCTGCAAGCATCTATGATTAGCAAATATACTATAGTTCCTATAGACAGTTTGTGACAAGCTCTCAAATGTTCCAATTCTTCTTGTTATTGGAGACCTCTATCAAAGACTGTCATGGATTTTAATATTTTATCGGACATCTAAATTATATATCAACTCCACTGAGATTGAAACCAGGATTAATTATTACAGTTGCCGGATTGGAGACTATCTTACTATTTTTAACAGAACTGTGTTTACATAATGTTATAGTAAGTGAACATTAACATAATAAAAATCGGAAAGATAACGGATCAAGAAATCAGGAATCAAGAATAGTTTGCGTTTATAAGTCAGAACAATCGAAATAATTAAAATTAAATTTTGTATTGTTTATAATAATTGTAATTACCGTAGATTCATTGTAAAAACTGAATTTTTAATCTTATTAAGGTAATTTAGTTCCAAATCAGTCTTGATTATGTATTTCATTTTGTTGTGATGATATTTGACATGTAGCAGACTATATATATATATATATATATATATATATATATATATATATATATATATATATATATATATATATAAATATATATTTTTTGTTTTAAGTATTTTTATTACTCTGTATATTTACAGAAACAGAATTATCAGGCATTATCAAACCCATTTTTTACATACATCTATTTTATAACAGCATATTAATCCAATAATTTTTTAACAAATTCCCAATTAGTTCTAATTTTGTGTACCTTTTTCGTGGAATACTGATACGTGGAACACATTTCGGTCTGTTTGTAGAGACGTATCTTTTCTATTGCAATATTATATTGAGGAAATGTATTGGACATTCTACATATGTGAATATAGTATTTAATTATCAAAATACATAAGTTTAAAATGTCAGGGTGATTAATTTGCGCTTGTATTCCGAATAAAACATAATCTATTTTATTTTCTATATTCACGTTGCATTTAATTTTAACTTGATCGAAAAAAGTGTTCCATATATTTTTTACATACTGACAATCAAAAAATAAATGTTGTACAGTTTCTTTTACTTCCCTACAAAAAGTGCATAGTTCAGTCTCAAGAAATTTGCATTTCATTAATCGACTGTTTGTAAAATAAATATTGTGGTTAATTTTATACTGAAAAGCTTGAAGTTTTGTATCATCGGTAACCAGAAAACATAATTCGTATGCATTTTTCCAAAAATCCTCATCATATTCAGTCCCTATTTTTTATGCCAAATTTCTTTTGTTTTAATTTCTTTTATGTCTAAATTGTCTAAATAATATTTGTAAAATATTTTGGAAACTTTTTTCTTTTCTTTCAGTTAAGAAAAAAAACTATTTCTGGCTTCTCTAGGCGGAACTTCTTGTAACTGAATTGCACTTTTCCTGTTTTTTTGGATTGCATTTATCAAGCTATAATAATTTAAATAATTAACTTTAAAATCAACCTTAGCTGTAAACTCATCATAAGACATAATGTTCCCTACATCATTTGTTAAATCCTTTATAAAATAAATATTATGTTTTGCCCATGTTTTCCAAAAGACTGTTTTATTATTTATTCTTATATTAGGATTTAACCAGAGATATTGTGAAATTACGTCATTTGGGGTTGTAGTGTAATTATTTTGTAAATTAGCCCATGCAGTAAATACCGATCCCCAGAATTTATTAAACAAAGGTATCATTGAAGCTAATCCCTCTTTGTGGATATAAAAAACATTATCACCCCCCAAACTCTTCGAGATCATCCAGAAGCAGACATTTCCGTGGTTAATGGCAGAGCGGATAGAATATTTTCTGTACCCATGAAATCTTTAAAGCATGACAAAAGGACTTGATATGTGGTACCTTTAAACCACCTTCATCGTAATTTAAAACCAATATATTTCGTTTTATTTTATCCACCTTGCCATTCCATATGAAAGAGAACATCAATCTATTTATTTCGTTTATTATGTCGTCTGGAGGATCTGGAAGAACAGTAAATAGCTGTACAAGGATAGGTAATGCTAAAGTTTTAATCACCGTCACTTTTCCTATCAAAGATAAACTTCGGAATGACCAATCATTCAGAAGCTTCTTAAAGGACTCAAGTTTATCTGTATAATTTTCTAGGTAAAAATCTATATCTCCCAAATTATACTTTATACCCAAAAGTTTGAAATTTCCTTTTAAATTTAATTCTATATTTCTATCAGTTATAAGTTTATCACCACAACCCTGTTTTACCCCAATCCATACAGCTTGGGTTTTATCGAAATTAGCTTTTAAACCGGAACAGACAGAAAAGTCATCTATTAGTTTTAATGCTTTATTTAGGGTTTTTGGGTCATCGTCAAGTATCAAAACAGTATCATCAGCATATTGATTTATCAAATATTCTGTATCTTTGATCTTGATGCCATTAATATCGGTGTCGTTTTTTATTGCTGCACTTAGTACTTCTACTGCAAGAATGAATAGGTATGGGGATAAGGGATCACCTTGTCTCACTCCTCGTTCAATGTTAAAAAAGAGAGAGCAAAATCCATTATTTAAAATACAACTGTTAGCACTATTATAAAAAGTGTGAATTATTGAATCACCAAAACCAAAAAAACTTAAAGTTCGTTTAATGATTGACCATTCGAGTGAATCAAATGCTTTTTCGAAATCTAAAAGAAGTAAAATTCCCGGAACACCGGTATTCTCTGTTTTGTCAATAAGATCCATAACTAATCGGTTACATTCTCCAATAAATCTCCCTTTCATAAAACCAACTTGTGATTCTGATATAAGGTCATCTAGGACTGATTTAATTCGTTTAGCAATAACAGCTGATGCAATTTTATAGTCTACATTTAACAACGATATAGGGCGCCAATTTTTTAAGAAAATGTTTTGGTTTTCCTTCCTTAGGCAAACAAGTTATAACTCCCTGCCTTTGTGTTATTGACAGAAGTTCTTTATCATAGCCAAAATTTAGAGAATTTACTACAAATTCACTAATGTCTTTCCAAAAAAACTTGTAGAATTCAACTGTGAACCCATCTAGCCCAGGGGATTTTCTATTATTCATATTTTTAATACTTCAAGACATTCGAGATATTTAAGGTTACCTTCTAATGAATTACGTATGTCTTCGTCTATAAAACTAAGAAAGGATTTTCAGAATTTAGGAAGTAATCAACATTGTTAAATATAGGATTTTTTGATGAATATAGCGATTCGTAATACCGTTTCTGTTCCTCTAAAACGTCTTTTTAATTTTCGATTTTGGTATCATCTTCTAAAAGAAGAAACGGAATAGTTTTTTCAACATAATTTCGCTTTTCTAAATTACAGAAGTACTTTGTTCCCTTTTCCCCTTCTACTTTCCATCTAGCTTTGGATCTCATTATTATCCCCCGGATTTTTTCTTCTCGTAGTGACTTTAATTTATTTTCTAATTCAATAATGATGGTTTCATTTGCGTTTTGCGAGTGATAAAGTGATTTGAGTTTATTTTCTAAATCTTTTTCCCCTTTTTGTTTTTCTCTTTTCTTGAAAGATGAGTAAGAAACAGTTTTACCCCTAATCATAAGTTTTATCATTTCCCATAAAAGCTGATCATTTATATCGTATTTTTCCACCCCATCTGTAGTCTTATAACTATACTATTGTACGGTATCATATATACATGTTTTTACTATATTTATATATTCTGGGTCCGATAATAAACTATTATTGAATTTCCAAATCCTCCTACCCCGTTCTTGTTTTAAAAAATTAAAGGTGAGACTTACTGGAGAATGATCCGATTTATATTTTATATCAATGTCGCATTCTGTAACAAATGTATGTAAATCCGATGTAATCAGAAAGTAATCTAGAAGACTCTGTTTTTTATTTGGACCATGCCAACTGTACCTTAATAATTCGGGATGGAACTCTCTCCAAGTGTCTATTAAGTCTAAATCAGACATCATTTTATGAATTTGGGACTGGGATTTAGGGTTATTGTTTTTGTTGTAATTTTTTGTGTCAATACTATAGTTTAATGGGATATTAAAATCACCTCCAATTATTACGGACGTATTACCAATTGCATCTATTTTACGCTGTAGTGATTCAAAAAACAGAGGGCAATCGTTATTTGGGCCGTAAATTGCTGCTAATGTTAGCCTGTTTCCCTGTAGAGAAATGTCCAAGATGATATAATTCCCATTGGGATCAATAATCTCCTTATGGAGTTTATACTCAAACGAATTTTTAAAAAGTATGATGACTCCTCTGCTGTTGCTGGCGAAATAAATAAATAAATAAATCCCGGGCATATGGAAAATAATGCACTGCTTGTCTTTATTATCAATAAAAAAATAAATAAATAAATCCCGAGCATAAAAATAATGTACTGTCAATAAGCATTCAAATACACATAATTCTGTTACATGCATGCAAAGACACATGCAATCATAGTATAGATAAATAAATAAATAAATAAATAAGTTTTCAACTTATAAAAGCTTATAATAACCATAGACCAATAAAAATTCAAAAATATATATTCATATTTACGTATAATATCATACCTTGTTTTTATTATAAATAAATCAATAAATAAATAAATAAACTGTCTTTCGTATTAAATATATTGCCATGTGCTACTTAATACTATAATAGGTATGAAAAAAAGAATACAGTTTGCGTTAATCCAAAACACTAAGAAAAAAACACAATAAAGTTCATTCCCTCCTTTTTAGTGTAACAAAGGGGCCCTCCTTTAAGTAAACAAGTTTATTTTTTTTTCTTTCCGATGGACACATTTCTATAAGTTTTTTTTAACAACTCTGCCCTGAGCTTACTTTGTTCCGGCGGTAGATCAGGAACAAAACGGTATCCCGTGCCCTTGCCTAATTTTTTTCCCCGCTTCTATGACATCGTCTCTATCGAGCAAACTGACAAAACGCACAATGGTACTTCTTTTATTTCCTGATCCCCCGGGTAATCTATGTACTGCTTGAAACGGGACTGATTCAGCAAAACTAGATGACAATTTAAGTACCCCGCTTAAGAACTGCCTTACTTTTCTTTCTGTTTCACGAGCTGGTTCTCTCAGTGTCCCCTCAATCCCTCTGATCACAACATTCCATTTACGGCCCCAAATTTCAAGTTTGACCCTTTCATGCCTCTCACCTTGTAATTTCTCTTCTATTGTCGCCTCCAGATCAGGTATTGTTTTATTGTGTAGACCTGAGAGACTGTCATTAGCATACTCTGCAAAGTGTTCCAACTTTCCTACCCTTTGTTGGACCTCCGACAATTCATCCTTCAAGCTATCCACCTTTTTGTCTAATCTCATGTTCAAAATAGTGAAACACTCCTCTAAAGATTTACCACTATATACTTTCTTAACATCCTCTTTTTCTGAACTGATCTCCATTTGTTCATATTTGTTTTGACTAGACATACTGTCATGCGATGTGTGTGTATGGTTCGTCGCCATTATCTTATTGTAACTGGCTCAGCGAGGTTGGTTATTATCAAATTTTATACAAAACACCGGTATATATAATGAAAATTTGGTACTCACGAAACAGGACAACCGTTTCTTTTAGCAATGTTCACAAAAATGATAATCCTTCCATTCTATTTCACCAATATAAAATATAATTTTTCAGAGCTGTTGTGAATCAGTGTCAACTATACAGATATCGTACCGGAAGTCGAGAGCATCTATATATATATATATACAAAAAACAAAAAAAAATAAAATTTGGTATACCATGGGAACAAGTTGTGCACCTTTGCTTGGTGATATCTTTCTAAATTCATTCGCTAAATCATGCATCGAAACATACATATATCTAGATGACGTTCTATCTCTTATTCCCAGATTTGGAGAATATGTGAATGGCATCTATCCTGAGCTTGAAATAAACGTTGCGACTGATTTTTCCATATTCTTTATCATATGTAGACCTATATCTCAATTAAAACACCCATCAAAGCTATATAAAAACGTGTTGACATTAATATTTTTGTTCCTTTTGCGGTAATATTCCTGATTCTCCTTGTATGGTGTATTTGGTTCAGTAAATACGGTATATTAGAGCTTGTTACCACAACGGGGCTTTTCTGAAACGATGCAGGCTGCCTACACATAAAATAATTCACTCTGAATCATTGCAAGCCTAGGGTAATCAAGGCCCGAAAAAGCTGTATTACAAGTACAATATTGATAAGTATGTAAAACTGTATCTTAACTTGTACTGGATATATTTGACATCTTATAGTTTCCTATCATGATCTTTTGATTCTCATTTTTCTTTGCGGAAGTTCACGTGTGTAATTTAATTGTAAGTTTTTACTTTTAGGGAATGTAATTTAAACACTGACTGGTATGTTTGATTCAGTTGTAAAATATCGTGAGTTGCCAAAACAGTGCTAGATTTTTAAGCAATGTACGGTAATATATAAAAGTAACTTATTTGTAAGGGACAAAACAATAATGATTAAAAATTATTTCAAAAGTTAGAAAAACCTGTATGTCATACTAAATGAATTCTAAACAATATAGGCATTACAAACGTTTGATTTTTTTTTACCTGATGATTACAAGAACTAGTTATTTGTAAACGCGATTATTTTTATGACAAAATGGTAATAGAGAAAATGGAAAAGTTTTGTTATAATATTTCAACGAAACACTTTTTTCAGCTTTTAGCACAATATAGAGATTTAAGCTCTAATAAAATTGACATACCTATGAAAAATTATTCAACGTACTCCTGAAACTTTACACATCCGATCTACACTTTAAAGAAATAGAACGATATTTATAGGTAATTAAAACCAAAAGTCATTAATTTGTATTTATCAACTTTTTCTACCCCTATTGTAACTGACTAGGTATAACTTTCCAAACTGTCCACGTATGACACATCATGATTAAATGCTTTTATAAGTAATATAAACATTTGCCCTTTCATTCATTATATTGTACCTTTAAAATTGCTATTAAATCGATTAACAAAAAAGATTCATTCTTTGTTCAACAGATTTTTTCTTTGTTTTTTTTTACTATGAAATAAGATAGTGATTTGTTTTTGTATTTGTAAAATTGTTTTTCAATTTTTTTTTAACTAACCCATAAATATGTGATTTTGTTACATACAGTTCACTCTCGTTAATTCGAAATTGAAGGGGTCAGATGAAAATTTTCGATTTATCCGAATTTCGAATTAACCGTTTTGATCACTGACGATCAGAAACGGGAGTTAACTCTAAAAGTAAAGCGCTCCTCTATTGACGTCACGTATATGCTGTTACGTATTATAATGCTTACAATTGACACTGAAAATTTACGATTAAGATTAAATTAAACATTAAAAATAATGCACAATAAAATAAGGAAATCGGAAACGTCACCGGAAGCTACAAAGTTCCATTGAATTTGTTAAACACTGACTATCATCGGGCAGGCTCAGTTAAAGTTTCATATATTCATAATCATAACTTCTTCATCTGTAATCCTTAGCGCCCGACCTTTGTGATTATTGAAAACATGGCTTGCCATGTCACAGTAGCTGAATGGTGTATACCATTTGGCTCGACAGATTAATTAAGTTTAAGCGTGGCAATGATTGTTGAAGAATGGACTGCCCACTTTTTAATTTTACCCCAATGAGATTTTTCCTTTTACTGACAGACGGTTTACCATGACCTGACCGGAAGAGAAAATCGTGAAAATAGCATGGGATACCGACTTTCTTTTTCATGTGTATTTTGGTCGGATATAAATCTTTAAAGTAAACAGGCACTTCTTAAACAAGAGACGGATTAATTATTTGAGGTATAAATCAACATTTTAAAGTTATTTGGGTACATGTAATTTTTTTTTTTTTTTTTTTTTTTTTTTTTTTTTTTTTTTTTTTTTGCCGCATAAAGTATATTTCGATTTAAACGTTGGAATTTTCATTATATTTTGTTATCTGGACTGAAAATTCACTTCGATTGAAGCAAAATTTCGAATTTCGGTATTTCGATTTAAACACACAAATTTACATAGAAATACATAGCGATCTGACGAGACCGTTCATATCATTTCGATTTAAGCAAAATTTCGATTTAACCGATTTCGAATTAACGAGAGTCGACTGTATTTTTTATTTGATGCCCTATTTCTAACATCATCATCTGTGAGATGTACATTTAATACAGAAATGAAATAATTTGTGCTTTAATACCAAACAAGACACTGTCATAAATTGAAAAATATTACGAAGATTTAAATTTTTTGCAAAGTGTATTTATATGTGAGTAAGACTGCAAAAAAAAAAAAAAAAATCACAAAAATAAAAAGACTTTGTGGACTAGATTTTTTATCCTGCCTCTATTAGAAATTTATTTCAAAAGAAATTTTAACGGAGTATGTCTTTACATATTTTACAATATATAAAGGCAAAAATTACAAATACGTTTTATAACATGATATCTGACTTTGGAAAAATAACATTTTAAAAATAAAAATCTGTATTGTTATAAAGATAAAAGAAACTAATCTCAATTAAATTCGTGACCTTTTACCTTGACTAGGACCAAATATAAAGGTCAATTCTTAAAAACAGGCGAATGGTGGATCCTCGTGTGTTTTCGATAAGGTGCGCCATTAAAAAATCACCGTGATTAGAAACAATAGTTTTAAAACATGTTGTAATAACAGGTTTATTAAATCATTTGGCGATCGAAAATTCACAAAGCGATTTTTAGGTTTTTTTTTTTTTTTTTTTTTTTTTTTTTTTTTTTTTTTTTTTTGTTTTTTTTTTTTTTTGTCCAACAAAAATATTAAGACTTGTTTTCTTTAGTCCATAACAATAAAAAAAAGTTGTACATCTATCAAAATTCAGTATTAAACGTCTATTGCAAGACTTTAATGACCCGTTATGTTAAAAAAGAAATATAACAAAAATCACTTAATGATTATCGTATGCATATGTTATGAAGTTTTAAGAAAATTGTGAAAATACATATATATATATATATATATATATATATATATATATATATATATATATATATATATATATATATCATTCTATTTATGAATACATTCAAAATTGTTAAACTTGTAAATATCCAATCGCAAGAAGACTATTGATGAATTTTTGGCCATATAAAACCCTCTTTTGGTACCCTCGAAGAAAATTATATAAATATAAATGTATTAATCAAATTAAAACTGCTTTAAATATAAATGTTTTTAAATGTATGTATATAAATCAAATGAAAATGCCCAAACCTTATTGTTTTGATGCAGACATTCAGGTGTTTTACGATTTTCCCAGCTATTAACTGCGGATACTATACGCAATACGTCAACTTTTTATATAAAGGTTACTAGCCATGAATGTTTAAGTTACAAGCAAAGCATTCCTTAGCTGGATTTGGAATTATATAATTTTGGAAATTTAGATTCATCATTTTCAATTGCTTGGCTGATGTTTTTTTATCTACCAAACTTTTCGGTCTTAGTGTCACTGATGAGGAATGAATTTTCCAAATGTGCACATCTGGCACATCAAAATTTAACTGGTATCTGTGTTTTATATTTACTACCCCTGAGCGGGTACCGCTGCTGGTGGAAAAAAACTCGCAGAGGGTATCCATAACTCAGAAGGCAGTACTTTGTGCTGTCAGAAAATGTACCATTAAGCAAAATTTTCAGCCGTCTAAAATTTGAAATTTATTTAAAACTAAGGGTTTGTTCCCTCATGCAATGCATTCCTTTGCTCGATTTGGATTTATATAATTTTGGAAGTTTAGATTCATCATTTTCAACTGTTTGGCTGATGTTTTATCTATCAAACTTTTCGGTCTTAGTGTCACTGATGAGGAATGAATTTCCCAAATATGCACGTCTGGCACATCAAAATCAAACTGGTATCTGTGTTTTATATTACATTAGACAAATTCTTTTTATTCTGATCATTTATTGAACAGCATCTTTAACTATAATTATTTTTATTAATATTATTAAATGCTTTTTGTGAAGTTTTAAAATGTCATTAAATGTGAGCTTATTAACCTTTTTACTTTTTTGTTCTCTTTTCAAATAAACTAATCGTATATATATATATATTTATATATATATGTGTGTGTGTGTGTGTGTGTGTGTGTGTGTGTGTGTGTGTGTGTGTACCGGTATGCCTGCTACACAAACAAAATTGTATTTAATAGTAAATTCTCAATTACTTAATTTAGAAAGAAAAAAATAGCTGTATTTACTTTACTTTTGTGAAAGTATTTATACAAGAGTTTGAAACGTTACGCTTTACAATATTTCTGGCCTTTTGGAACTTTCCGTCTTAAAATTTCAATAAACTGCTCAATTTATAGAGAAACAATGAATTATTTTATTCCTACTTTATTATAAAGTTATAAGAGTTTACATGTTATATTGTGTAAGTATCAATGAAATGTAATATGATAATTTTTGAAACCCATTCAATTTACTTCAAAAACATTTAAGGGCTTCATGTTTGTCTTCCAGACACAAAACTTTTTTAAACTATTGGTTTTATGAAAAAGCACCTTCAAATTGCTGTTCAAGGAATCATTATGTCTAATAAAACTTGACTTTACATATTTGAAACTTTAAAACATCTTGTCTCGGAACACAGGATTAACTTGTTTTAATGTTTAGTCGAGAGAAACTTGAACAAAATTCCGAAATAATCTCACGAAATAAAATTTAATGATAAAACTGTTATAACACAGTATGTTGTTAACTGGATAAAAAGTGGAATAAACATTTTGTTCAAACGAATCAATGTTGAAAATAAAAGAAATACAAGTATTCTGTATCAATTTTAAAATTGTCAATTTATGGGTAAAAGATATCCTTTCGTTAGATCTCTCCAGAGAAAATGATAACTGATGTTTGCGAATATTACTATTTTTATTAGAAAACCAGTTATTAAAATCATTTGGAAACTAACTTAATTCCCCCGAGTTCATGACAAAACATTCAACTGTATTAATTTTGCTAGAAAATTGATTCTTTATTGCAATTTTGAGTAAAAATTATAAAAGCTTTTTGAGTAGTTATGAACCCAAAATAAAAACAGTTATTAGATTTTTTAAACGGTATTATTAAAGAATTGATTCTGAAAGACATTAAAAAGTGTCAAAATATTTATCAAGATTAACGTCAATATTAATACCTTCCAATGGACTACCCTTGAATGAATCTAATACACGTGGACATTAAGGGTTCCCTCATTGTTTTTAACGCAGTAAATTCTAAATCGGGATAATATTCCTCGTGATTCTTATAAGAAAAATACAGACAAAATCTCAAAGCAGTCTTAATTTAGATCTATCCCACACCCATTTATCGAAATACTGTGTTATAATTAGTGAACACTCCAAGAAGGCAGAAAGTGAACAAATCTGTAGTTTATATAATAATAAAACACAAACATCCCATTCCTTGTCCAAATACCAAAAACAAGGTAAACACTTTGAAAGTTGGCAAATTTAGTAATACACGTGAACTCCCATCAAGAGAGTGAGGCCGGGTGCTCCGGAAGAGTTTGCACCTTCTGTCTAGCTAGCTAAACCCGTCACGTGCACGTCAACTATGATAATGAAAGGAACAAGAAACTATGGTAAGTCAAATATATCCAGTATAAGTTTGGATACAGTGACTACATACTTTTAAACAATATTGTGATGACAACTAAAACTTTTTAAGGGCGATATTCTTGCGTCAACAATTTAATTGTAAACAGTTTGCTTCGTTGTAGAAAGTCCCCATAGTGGGAACAAGCTCTACCATAACTTATTAACTGTGAAGCAGAAAGTTGACAATGGAACAATTTAATTTTATTAAATTCGATTAATATGACATATTAAAATTATGCGGTCATCTGAGGGCATTAAGTGCTGTAGCTCACAATTTTTTTTGTATCAAAATAGAATGGTTTACTTTGATCTTGAATGACGGTCACGGTCAACAAGCATCGCAAACTTGTAAGTGCTTAGTGTTCTGATGGCATATATGCAGTTATAAGTTTCTATGCCTTTTAATTCATGACAAGAAGACGTTTAAAGATTTTTCTATTTAGGGACCTTGGATGAATTACAAGAAAAAACAGCCTCACAAACTTGGTTGGGTTTTATGGATTAATGCTATATATGATGTTTCAAGCTTTTAGGCCTTACGGCTAATGACAAAAAGATGTTTAAAAATAGTTCTATTTAAGGTCAGTGACCTTGAATGAAGGTCAAGGTCAACAAGCTTCGTTAATTTGGAATTGCTCAATGTCATATATGTGGAGTTTTTATCTTCTAGACCTTTTTGTTTATGACAAGAAGACTTTAAAAGGTTTTTTTTAAATCTAAGGTTGCCGCGACCTTAAATGAAGGTCAAGGTCAACTGGCTTCTAAGTAGGATTATTTGATATACTATCTGAACCAAGCTCTTTAAAAGACATTTAACAAACAAATTAAATGTAAGCAGCTTGCTTCGTTGTAGAAAGTGTCCGTAGCTAAAACAAGCTTAACTTTATCATATATTATTATTAGGTCATTTGAGCCAATTCTTGTATTCAATTGAGATTTGGGTGAGTGAGTGAGGTATTGTTTTGAGCCGCGTCAGCAATTTTCACCTTTTCGCAGCTAGAAAATTATAAAAGATACAATAGTATCAATAGAAATCTAAATAAATGTAAATCTATTTGTATAATAAAATAATTACCCAATAAAAACCAGTAATATCACATAAAAATTATATATAAAACACTGGAAAAAATTGTAAAACAATTAAATTTTACCAAATAAGTCAATTTCCCAAAGGAAGTTTAAAATTTTTTGTCCATGGACATTACTAAAAAGATCTTGCATGGATGATGCTAAACGAAAAGTATTCCATGAATCTGCAAAGTCAACACAATCCAGAAAGATGTGCTGAATAGATTGTTGACTTTGACAAGGGATACATTGTGAAGGTTATTCACCCTTTAAAATAAATGAGCGTGTTAAATAATCATGGCCGATTCTACAGCGCTGAAGAACAATACTATCACGCCTACGTACTGGGATAAAGGTATAAAGGTAAATCCCAGACAGTGCTGAACTGAATGAAGCTAATTGTGATCTTGGCTATTCAAATTACTTGACGATTGATCATTGATATAATTGAATATCAATTACTTTAAATCAGTATAAGAAACAAAATAAGTAGTTATTTGTATAGATACTGCTGCTTTAGCTGCAGACTCTACTTTACTGTTGCCTTTTATACCAACATGGCTAGGCAACCAACAATAATTAAAAATATATAACACAAATACCAGTTGAATTTTATTGTGCCAAATGTGCATATTACGGAAATTCATTTTTATCAGTGACACTTAAACCGAAAAGTTTGATAATAAAAAACATAAGCCAAACAGTTTGAAATTAATGAATCTAAAGTTCCAAAATTATATTAATCCAAATCCAGCTAAGGAATGCTTTGCATGAGGGAACAAACCTTAGTTTTAAACAAATTTTACCATTTAAGGCAGCTGAAAATTTGGTTAAATAGTACATTTTCTGACAGCACAAAGTACTGCCTACTGAGTTATGGATACCCTCGGTGTAAATTTTAATTTTATAAATCTGAGTATATAAATGGGCCGATAACACTATCGAGTTGTCGCCCCCTGATCCGCTAGAGGGCTACTACTTCCAGAGAGTTCACAGTTGTAAACAACTTGGTAGCTACTATTATGTATCTATTAAATGCCCGGTGTATTAGTTTTAATGCATCGATTCTTTTATGTAAAAAGTAATACATAGACTGGACTGTTGTTTTAAATATATCTTTTACTTAAAATTAATTATCTTTACTTGTCATTGAAATTTTACATTGTTAAAAATCGATTTTATACGATTTGACGATGCATATGTTGACCTTAACTGGACACGTGCTCAGTTAATGGGGAGGGTTAGCCCATAGAATTTATCCGTAATAAATAGGGAAAAAAATCTGATGTGTTGCAATTTTTATTGTAAATAGTGAATTTATACTTAGTTATCGGTGTCATACACGCGTAACCTGGATATAAGTAATATATGGTTGACTTGGATTTTGGTGTTTATAAAAATATTACAGAATTAAACGTCGAAAATCTTTTTGTATAATTTATTATTTTTTTATTTTCAAGTATTTAGAATTAGTATTCACTTACTGATGCCAGAGAAATACAATATATAATATTAAACATGAAAACAGTTAAAAATTATAAATTAAAAAAAACACTTGGGTCCTATTTATTAAAACGATCACCAGTAAGGAAATTATTACTTAATTCAATGAAATAAAAAAATAACGACTACATACAATTATTTTTTGTATTATGATTTGATTTATTTATCTATCGTTTTATTATTATTTTTATTATTATTATTTTAAAATTTATGTTTACCCTTGTCAGTACAAGCGATATGTCTAAAACGACATGCAATAATTATTATAATCACAATTTTTGAAAACATAACGATTGGTATTATAAACAAAGTGAAAACTTTCAAGTAAAACAAACAGAAGCCAATTTATTACTATCGGAGAGAGAGAGAGAGAGAGAGAGAGAGATTAAATGAAAGCTAATTTTCTGAAAATATTCGAATATAGTGAATATAAGAGATAATAGAAAAAAATAGTTCGAAGTAATTATGAGTGATAGGGAGAAAATGCTCGTAGTGCTTATGAGTGATGGAAAGAAAAGGGCACGTAGGGATTTTAAGTGATAGAGAAAAAAGACTGGTAGTGATTATGACTGATAGAGAGAAAAGGACCTTTAGTGATTATGAGTGATAGAGAAAACACAGTAATTATTAGTGGTAGAGAGAAAAGTCGTAGTAATTATGAGTGGTAGAGAGAAAAGGGATTGTAGAGATTTTAACAGACAGAAGAAAAAACGTTGTGATTATGAGTGATAGAGAAAAAAGGACTCGCATGGATTATGGCTGATAGAGAGAAAAGGTTTCGTAGTGATAATGACTGATACAAAGATAAATAATAAGTGTTTTTTAAAATTAATTTTGAATTTTTATATTAACAAAAATTTAACATGGCTTGCCTAATTATCAAATTTGTTCAAACAGGCTCTTAGTAACTGAAATGTGTTCAGATTATCTCAAAAGGAATACCAATTATGGTTGTTTACTGTAAACAATTTCCTTCCAACAAATATACAAGTGCCAAAATTTTTCAAGGTATTTTAGGAAAATAAAAACCTTTGATGTATAGAAAGTCGGGATAAGTGTGTATATTAGACCATGTCAAGGTGTGGGTATACACAGGTATCTTCAAATACCTATGTATATTCACCCGTCGATATCCATGTTGATTAGAGATCAATGGTTGTATCCTTGTACCTGAGACGATCTTGTATACATGAAAAGTTTTGAGCATGCAATATATGTTCAATTACATAGGTCAAGACCTCCCCTATTATCAGCTGATCAAGTGTCAAAATTAAGTCAACATAGACATCAACTCTGATTGCAAAAAATCGTTTTTAACACTGTTTGATGTTAAATGACAAGTAGAGAAAATAAAAATAAAATACTTTTAATAACAAAAAATCCTCAAAGTTCATATATATGACCATTTTACATAAAACAATCGATGTATTTTAACTAAAACACCAGACATTTAATACATAAAAGATAGTAGCAACCAAGTTGTTTACAACCTTGAACTCCCCGGAAGTAGTATCACTCTAGCGGATCAGGGGCCGTAACTCGATAGTGTTATCGGCCCATTACCAAAAAATCACATGATTTTATCCCCCACAAACATTTATGATTTTACAGCATTTACATATTTGTTGCCTGACAAGTTTTCTTATTTTTAATTTCTTTAATTAAAAAAAGTTTCGAATTTTTACGATAGAACAAATAGAATTGTAACGGAAAACATGTACTTGGTAACAGGAAAATATTCAAAAATACTAAATCAGCTAAATAAGTATAGAAGTCAACTAATAATTGGGTATCAATGAGAAGTAATGTCAGTTGAATAAGTAAACTTACAAGACGATATTGTACGAAAAGGTTAATGTCATCCATAAGCCCATAATCGGATTAATTTTTATTTGATTTAAAATTACTTTAGATTTCTGTTTTAAGAATATTACGTAGAAACTGTTTTGGTAATTAAATTGAATTGCAGTGCAGAAGATGTTAAATGAAAATTTAACCAGCAGCGTCCAACATTTTGGTAATTTCATTATATCTGCCCATCAAGGAAGTAAGGCCAGGTGCTCTGGAAGAATAAATCTTTATTTTAAGACTAACACCAACTTATTGAATATCTGGTTTAGGCAATTATCGCCTTGAAATTTCAGATAGTTTTAATTATTCCTAATTATTCCTTAATATTCCTACAGAAAATGAAAACTAAATTACAATGTTTACATTGATTGAACTATCTGTTACTGTCTTTATCACTAATTGGTGTCAAATAACGTTGTTAAAGACGTAGGGCAAATAAGTGACAAGATATTTTCTTTATTCTTGACTTTTATTTAAGAAATAAAGTAATTTTCCAATATCTTTATGAACTTTCAAAGTATAATGGGCTGTCTCAAATTGCAAAAGGCTTCGCCTTTTTTGCAAAAATTTAAGACAGCCCATTTTGATTAGCATGTTCATAAAGACATTTGAAAATTACTTTATTTCTTATATTTACAATATTTATCAAATAAAATTTTATATCTGTCTCACATTTTTCATGCAATTTTGAAAACGGTTTGGAAATGCACTAAATGCACTGCTGGTGCAACTTCTCAGTTGAATGGGTCGTCCTCTGTCATACATAGGGAACATTCGACATCTGACCCCGCCTACATGTCACTAGCATTAGACATCTGACCCTGCCCACTGATCAATCTAGACATTAATTAATTATTAAATTGGATAAAATAAAAACAAATATGAATTTTCTTTTCAAGTGAAATTTATTGAACAATTATTAAAAGATGAATTTGTCAAAAACAAAATTGATGAATGGATGCAATTGAAACCATTTGTAAAAAAAACGCTTTCTCGCACTCCGCGGTATAACGTCACTGTTCGCACGTGAAGCATTGTCTTTATGAAGTTGCATAGTGTAGTCGACGTCAAATACTTTATTGAAACGAAAATATTGTAATTTTAAATATATATTATTATTGTATTTTCTTTCACTCTTCGAAAACGGAACAATTTTTCTTAAAATTTAATGTTTTTTTTTAAGAAGTCACCTTTTTCTCTGCGATAGCAGTCGTTGGTTTCTCTTTCCCTTGGTCATTCTCCAGTAAACCGCAATCAGCTGATGTCAGCTGATCTTTTTGTCACTGTTGAAAATTCAAGAATAATGCCCAACACTTGGTCATTCGCCCACGAATTTCTTTGGCAAATAATTTTCTTGCTGTGGAAAATTTTACTATTGGCATTAGCTCAAAATGTGGTTTTCTAAAAATGCATGATAGTCAGTAACCGACATGCCTTCGAGAATCCCAATTATATGGTGTCATTAATGACATAATGGATAACTACACTTGTAAGGTATAAATGTTTAATTAAAATGCAAATTAGGGTCATATTAATTATAATAACAATCTAAAGTAAAACTTATCTCAATACTTTGACAAGATAAAATTATAGAATAGACGGAATAAATTCATAAATTGACTTATTATATATTGGATTCATGACTTGTGTAATAAAGAAATAAGAGAGGTTTATACAAGAAATATAAGTCGTTGGTATATTTTTCTGTCAGTTAAATCATGTTAGTTACTGCACTGCACCTTTTGTTTGCCCTTAAACATATATTAGGTTTTTAATATTTCTTTTGTTTTCAAAGACAAAAAAGTGATTGATGAAAGGTAAAATGGAAATATTTGGTAATATTTGGTTTTGCTGTTTTGTTCTTGTTTTCGAATTATTTTATTTCGTTGGAGCAGACATCATCTTAATATGTATCAAAATGTGTCAGTTTAAAAAGTTTTGAACAAAACCGTGTCAATCGAAAAGATGAACTTTTTTATCATTCTTAATAGATATTATGTAATCTATTATAAAAAACATTTAATAAAACAAACAAAAATGTATGTAAGGGGTTAAAGAAGATCTATATAAATACAATAATACAATTTTAATAACATATATTAAGTATTATATATATGACTTTCACACATTCAAGATTATTATTGTATTTTCACTCAGCCATGATATCAAGCCATGTATATACCAGTTTACATTTGAAACACGATAGAGCAAAATTTCACTTGACTTTTTATAGTTGTTACTTTAAATTTTAAACGCATCCTATCGTTTGGTCAGGAATTTAACATATATAAAATATGAATTGCAACGTTGTAATTCCTTTTTAAAATAAATTATCAGGTATGTTTCATTTAAATTCTTACAATACAGAAACATATTTTTTAAACATACCCCCTTACTAGAAAATGTTATTTAAGCTTTTAAAGTACATGTAAAACAAATCAATTAAAAATGCTCACTAAAAGTTGGCGCCAGCAAATAATACAAAAAATTACCAGAACTAGTTATAAATCAAATCTTTATATCTCCATAAACCTGTAACTACCTATTTTTCTTTTAGTGGAATGTAAATCTATTTATGAAAGATAATTAAGATAATTAACAAAAAGCTGACGACACTCTGAGCCTGCTAAACGAATCACAACAACCAAATTCAACTTCTTTAAAAGAATGGTATTGTATGTTACAATAAAAAAACCAAAAGTTTTCGATTAATCGCTAAATTCAACAAAAATCAATATTTTTGGCACATACTGTGTCACAATAAAAAACATCAAAAGTCTAAGATAAATTAAAAAATTAATCAAGCCAAATCAATATTTTCTTTTCAAAAAATCATATTTTTTAACAATCTTTATTATTTTTTTTACTTTCATAATATCTTAATTCGCAGTATGAAAAACTAAACCTTCAAGTTTGTGGAGGTCACAAAATTAAAAATTTGTGTATTCTATAATGTCATTGAGTAAGTGAAATGTTGTTTTGAGCCGCATCAGCAATTTTGAAGCTATTCGCGGCTAGAAAAATGTAAAAGATCCATAAATCAGTAGGCAGTACTTTGTGCTTTCAGAAAATATGCCATTTAGCAAACTTTTCAGCCGTCTGAAATTTGCAATTTATTTAAAACTAAGGTTTGTTCCCTCATGCAAAGCATTCCTTAGCTGGATTTGGATTTATATAATTTTGGAACTTTAGATATATTATTTTCAACTGTTTGGCTTATGTTTTTTATCTATGAAACTTTTCGGTCTTAGTGTCAGTGATGAGAAATAAATTTCCGAATGTGCACATCTAGCACATCAAAATTTAACTGGTATTTGTGTTATATATTTACTACCCATAAGCGGGTATCGTTGCCGGTGGAGTAAAACTCCCCGAGGGTATCCATAACTCAGTAGGCAGTACTTTGTGCTGTCAGAAAATGTACCATTTAGCAAAATTTTCAGGCGTCTAAAATTTGAAATTTATTTAAAACTAAGGTTTGTTCCCTCATGCAAAGCATTCCTTAGCTGGATTTGGATTTATATAATTTTGGAACTTTAGATATATTATTTTCAACTGTTTGGCTTATGTTTTTTATCTATGAAACTTTTCGGTCTTAGTGTCAGTGATGAGGAATGAATTTCCGAAATGTGCCCATCTGGCACATCAAAATTGAACTGGTATTTGTGTTATATATACAATAATATCAATAAAAATCTAAATAAATGTAAATATATTTTTTGTATAATAATATAATAACTTAAAGTAAACTAATAAATACCAGTAAAATCACAGACAAATTATATAAAAAACACTGGAAAATAAATAGTAAAACGATTCAATTTTACCAAGTAAGTTAATTTCCGGAAGGAAGTTTAAAATTTTATGGTCATAGACATTACTAAAAAGTTCTTGCATTGATGATGCTGAATAAAAGTATCCCTTGTATCTGCAAATTCAATACAATCCAACAATATGTGCTGAATAGATAGTTGACTTTGACAAGGAATACATTGTGAAGGTTGTTTACTCTTTAAAATAAATGAGTGTTTAACATAACCATGGCCGATTCTACAGCGCCAAAGAACGATACTATCACGCCTACTTTCCTGGGATAAAGGTATAAATCCCAGACAGGGCTGAACTGAATGAAGCTTATTTTGTTCATGACTATTCCAATGACTTGATGATTGATCATTGATATGATTGAGTATCAATTGCTTTAAATCAGTATAAGGAACAAAAGAAAAAGTTATTTCTTTGGATAATGCTGCTTTCGCAGCTGAATCGGCTCTACTGTTGCCTTTTATACCAACATGGCTAGGCAAACGACAACAATTAATAATTTTGTTAAAATCTGAAACAGCATATGTAATAGATGTATGCATTTTCAGAATTTCACGAATAAGGGGGTGATCTAGTTTTCTGCTCTTTATTGCCCGAAGGACTGATCAATAGTCAGAACATATAAAAACAATTAGTATGAGTCGATTTTGAAATATATTGTAAAGCAAGTAAAATTGCTTTAGCCTCAGCTGTAAATATAGAACTTTCATTTGGAAGACGACTATTTATTGTTTCGCCACTAACAACAGCAGTTACCCGACCACTATCTTTTGATCCATCAGTATATATTAAAAGCCATTCTCGAAGTTCTTGTCTAATAACAGCAGAAATCAGTCGTGTATATCTATCTTTAATTGGAGCGAATTCCTGCTGGTAAACTTATTTACTTGTTTCCGACTTTTCAAACTTTGAGAGATAGGAATTGACTTCCGGTTTATCCAAAAGTCAAGGAGGATCATCTGGTAATTTGTGCTTTTGAATAAGGTTGAGGTGTAAACCACATTTCTCCAGCTTTGGTTTTAAACGAATACCTAAAGGTGCAATAGCCTTGACCTTTTTATTGGAGAGGTCTTGAAAAGGAGGATGGAAAATACAATCAAATGCCGGATTAGTTGCATTTGCATGTAATTTTGTAGCATACTGGAGAGATAGTTTAATGCGCCTTATGTGTATAATGTCAGGTTATATGGTGTGATTTATTATTTTTTGTTTCTCCTTTTGACGATAGTACGGATGCAGATATTAAATTGTATTCGCGTTTTAGCTGTTAAATCAGTCAAACCCGTAGGAAATATTTCTTTAAAACAATAATTTTAAATTTTTTCGAGAAAATATATCATTCACACAAATATCAACTATTTGGGCATACATTACCTAGTTACAGCCCATTTAAGGAGATTTTCGACACTTGTTGGTTTAGTTACATGGACTGGTATGTGTGTTTTATTTTATTATGACCGTTGAAGAGACATAACTTCAATGAATGAACAAATACTTGTTAATCGTGTTGTACTGTTAGTCTTTGCTGACACCGTAAACCAAATATACATTTAAATTCCATTTGTTGTAATCTTAAATATGTCGCTTTCTGACGTGTAAGAAAATATATATATAAATCTAGACTGTAAAAAAATTCCGGATTTTACTTTTACTTCTCATAAATTAGCATTAAACTTAGTTCTTATTTAAACATAACATTTACATTTTTTAAATTAAATGTCAGAGTTATGTATTTAAAACAGGAAAATGCAGGAAAATTGTGTTCTTTCCTAGAGAATATTTACATATAGTTTTTATTGGTTTTAAGAAGTAATTTTTAAAAAAATATGTTATTTTTATAAATATAAAAAAGTTCTTTCTTCGGTTTTATACAATATCTAATATATATAATACAAATACCAGTTAAATTTTGATGTGCCAGATGTGCACATTTCGGAAATTCATTCCTCATCAGTGACACTAAGACCGAAAAGTTTGATGCATAAAAAATATAAGCCAAACAGTTGAAAATAATGAATCTAAAGTTTCAAAATTATATAAATCCAAATCCAGCTAAGGAATGCTGTGCATGAGGGAACAAACCTTAAGTAAAATCTAAGTAACTAAATAATACAAATTAAACTAAGAAATGTTTTAATTCTTTTGTCTAACAAACATTAATCTGTTCATAGTTCTTGGGGGCTGGTAGAAAATGTGTATTTAGAGAAATATTATTTAAAATAATTTATCACATTAAGCTTCAGAAAAAAAGAATTGTATTTCAAAAATGAGAAAAAAATATCACAGATTATGTTATAACGTAAACTCAAAACAAATAATTTGGTTGTGCATCCGCCAACGTGGGAATTAAATAGCATCGTCAATAAAAAGCCTTAAAATGATCTACTAAAAATGAAGTATGTATTTAAATAACTCAACAGTATTTTTATTTTGTAAAGAACTTTAAATGCGTAACATAACTTTTGTTTTTTTAAAAACTCATAATGTAAAGTTACATTATAATTAGATATTACGAAAAACTTAATATTAATTAAAGTACTTATTTTCATGTGAAAAGAGACCCAAGTAGTATTGTTATGTAATGTATGTTCTATTATTTCAATGAAACAAAGAATTGTTTGCCATGTTTAAATCTAATACAAATTGAGAGCGTGTATTTTACATTGCATTTATAAATGTAATCTAAAATAAAAGGGTTGAAAACAGTATAATGCTGTAATCGGTGTACGTTTATAACATTATAGATTTGTTTCGAGTTCGGAAAAAAAGATCAGCACTTTTGTTGTTTTGAGTCGATTATTTTACACTCTGTTTTGTTATCTAGATATCGTTAAAACACTACATTAAAAATAACATCTTTCATGTTAAATGTTAACGTTGACAGCAGCGAGAAACATTGGGAGTAACATTTTGCCTAGCAAAGCATATATAATTAAACTTCTAGTAATTTGTTAAAACCGGTTCAAATACGTTCAAAGGTCAATAAACTATGTGAATACCACTGTACGTGGTGATCCTTTAATAACGCATTTAGATTGGAATTTTAGACCTACCAGTGGCAATTGCATGCAATTTTTAATATGCATGAAACAATATGTTAACAATTAATAACATACATATAATTTGCTCATGTTGTACTTAAAGGACATTTTGAATTGACTTGACTAAAATTACTTTGTAAAAATAAAGTAAAAGATATATAACTAAGAAAACTTATTACATATGTTATATGTAGTAGAATTACTATATTTTAAAGTTTCACTAAAATAAGCAAGTATTTAAATCTGTAATGGCATTTTATATAATAATAATAACTACGGTCCAATATTTATTTGCGAAGGAATATTATTAAAAAAAAGTTTTCTTGCCGTAGCACTTAAAAAGAATCTTTTTATAAACCACAGGAAATTACACATATAATATTGGGTCAACGGAAACATTCTCGTGAAAAAATATTTCTGAATGTAAATAAAAACAAATTTGATCAACATTTACCGTACATGTTTCCTACCACATTCTGGTCTGTATAGATTAGGGTGCTCAAATGAGAAGACTTTTGCTTTAATTTGAAACTTAACCAACAAAAAATCAAGTCCTTTACTCAAGGACCTTTCTATGGTTCGGCTCATCGGTTTTAAATAAGGATTAAATTTTACAAAGATACAAAGATACATAGACGCATGCATTGTCAGCCTTTGAAGTCAGCTTGCTGCTACAAAACAAACAAAGTGAAATCATTTTACGCATAAACGCAGTACGTCATACAAGAGCGTCATGTTCAGCGTAAATATTGTCTTTCTCAAACAAAAGGTGACAAAAAGGCTGCACTTTTTTAAAAAAGAAATACGGTACTCGTATTGCTAATTACAGGGCTCAAGTAAACGAAAGGAAGTGAAAATATTTGCATTTTCTATTAAGATTTTTCTAAACAAGATTAATGACTTTAAGTGTAAAATTTTTATGTCCTGTATTTCTCGTTTATAATATAATTTAATTTGTACTTTATCCAAAGAAATGAAAGTGTTAACCATTGTATGTATCCCTTGTGTGATAACGAAATTTAAAATACTCTATCCCCTCAAATAATCTTTTAAAATATTACCGTTTGAAGATTAAATATTGTTTTAAAAAATCTTTTAAAGAGAGACAAATTGCAAAAAAAAAATTAAATAAATAAATAAATAAAAATTTAAAAAAATAATAAAAAATAAAAATCCCAGTTTCTATAACTGCATCAAGATACCTTTGTGATAATATTGGTATTATATTTCTTTATTTTTTAAGCGAACATTAAAGCTGGAAAGAGTCGTAAATACATATGATTGCAGATAAATAAAATAAAGTAAAATGTAAAACGACAATTTACAAAGAAACAGAAAGTGATAATTTTAAACTTTGTTCGGTATAAATAAAGTACATTTTATCATCATTTATGATTAAACGTTTAAAATACCTTAAATACATTGAAGTTTTTAACATTTGACTACGGAACGTCATGACAGCGTTTTTTATAGATGTAATTCAAAATTCAACCGGATTACTTGGGTTTACTTTCAAACTTTTAAATGCGTAAACAAGGCGTGATACCCCATATATTAAGTTCACTAGGTAAAAGAATTAAGTATGCAGGAAGTGCCGTGCTATCATTTCTTCGCGAGAAAGGCTATAACAGCGTTCTAGTGGTTGCATCAAGAGTCCTTGGAGCAAAAATGGGTCCAAAGAGATTCAAGTACTTTACTGAAGCTGCACAGTCGGCACTGCACAGGGTCGGCCAAGTTTCAACATCAGTATAATTCCGACTTGAAAGTTAAATATATAACAGTTTAATTGATTCTTAGAAAAACCGATATGTACAGTCTGACCTACCTAAAAGACAACCTTTATACAAAGGCCATTTGCCTTTAAAGCCAGAATTGTTTATCCTAATTGCTCACTATTCCTGTTTGTTTTGAGTCTGTGTGTTGGGGCCACTTATCTGTAGTGGCAAATTTACTGGCTCTCTTAGGTAACCTTTGCGTGCAGGTTTGACTAAACATATATATAAAATGATTTGGACTTGTGTGTTAAATTTACAACAGTTTAATTAATTCATTTTATATATATATATATATATATATATATATATATATATATATATATATATATATATATATATATATATATATATATATAATATGCCGTTGTACTCCTTCCCATGTTTGTGTAGAACATCCACAAAAACTTAACTTTTCAACAAGTATTAAATACTAACCGGTATGCGCGACCATACATAAACACAAATTAATTACCGATTGAGTTCGAATTCTAGAGCACCGTGTCCACTCGTGCGCTACGAGTTATACTTTTGTAGGTCTATTTCAGACCGCCGTGTCTACTCGTGCGCGAAGAGTTATACTTTTGTAAGTCTACTTCAGGCTTGTGCAAGAATAGTTCTATATGGAGTAACCCATTGTAAATATTGTTAGCAAAATACCGATATTAATATCTTCTGTTCGATTTTTTGGATGTTGAAATATGTACATGTATATTGATAAGTCGGGAGTGTTTTGACATTTCCATTCCTTTTATGGTCTGTCACATTGTGATTTATGTTATTTTTGTATTTACTTTTTCACATTTCTTTTTTGTTTTTATGTATATAATTTCTTCTTTCTTTCACTTGCTATTCTCTCATTACTTCTTTCTGTCATCTAAAATTTTCGCTTCACAACATCACTTTGATAAGATTAGACACCACCATCTTTGGTTACCATTTATGAAATTAAAATGACAAACGAGGGTAAAGATACTATAAGTATAATTTCAGTGAATTGTCAAGGTTTATCAGATATAGAAAAAAAATTAGATATTTTCAATTATTCAAAAACAATGAAATTCAATATTTATTGTTTACAAGACACTCATTTTATATTAAATCAGAGGAATTTTATTAGCACACAATGGGGATATACTGCAGTTTTTTTGCTGTAATACATCTAATTCTAGAAGAGTTGCCATTTTATTCGCAAACAATTTTGAGTTTAAAATCTTAAAAGAAAAAAATAGACCCGCTAGGGAATTACATACTTTTAGATTTATTTTTTAGTGAATCATGAGTAACCTTGGTTAATATATATGCGCCTAATTCAGACAACCCTAAGTTTTTTATAGACGTATTCACAATGATAGAGAACTTTGGAAACCAAAATGTCATTATTTGTGGAGATTTTAATTTAGTACTTAACCCCGAATAAGATTATTATAATTATAAAAATATTAATAACCTGAAGTCTAGAAATACTGTTCTTGAAAAAATGGATGAATTGAACTTTGTTGACGTATTCAGAGACCTCCACCCAAAATCTAAACGGTATACATTGAAAAAGAAAACTCCAATAAAACAAGCGCGTTTAGATTTTTTCTTGATCATACAGAATATTCTTCACAGTGTAGTAACTTGTTGTATAAACCCTAGCTATAGATCTGATCATAATAGTAAAAAACTAGTTATAACACTAAGTACTGTTATTCGGGGCAAAGGTCTATGGAAATTTTACAACTACTTATTAAAAGATGAAAATTACATTAATATAATAAAAGATTACATAAATTAAATTAGAACTCAGTACGCTATCCCAATATATAACTTAGATGCCATAAAATCAATCCCTAATAAAGAAATTCAGTTTGTAATTAATGATCAACTCTTTTTTGAAACACTGTTAATGGAAATAAGGGGAAAAACTATTTTATATGCTTCATATAGGAAAAAAATGACAGAAAAAAAGAAAACAAATTTTTAAAGACATAGAAAAATGAGAAAACGATTCGAACCCAAACTTTGAACTAGAAAATATCATAAAGGTGAAACTGAAGGGGAAATTAATAAGATCTCGGGCTAAATAAATTGAAGATGGGGAGAAACCAACAAACTTTTTTTGTAATTTAGAAAATCAACATTTTACAAATAAGGCCATTCCAAGAATAGAAAAACAATGATGGCAGTATTATTACAAATCAAATGGATATATTAAATGAAACAAAATTATTTTATAAAAATCTATATTTTTTGAAAAATAACAATACAAATATCTATGATTTAAATAAACTCAAGTCTCTGGAAATAAATTTCTGTCCAAAAAAGATTCTAAAACTTTGGAGGGTCTTATATCATATGAGGAATGTACTTAAATATTAAAGAAAATGCCCCGGCTCTGACGGTTTTACAACTGAGTTTTTTTTTTAAATATTCTGGAAAGATTTAGGACATTTTGTGGTTAGATTGATAAACTATGGGTTTCAAGGGGGTGAAATGTCTGCTACACAAAAACAAGGTATTATTATTTACATTGATTTTTTTTGGCTTAATTTGGGGCCGAAATTCGGCCCCATTCCCAATTGCAAAAAGACTAGAAATTTCCCAAATTTTTACATAAAGTCCCAATTGTATTGAATTTTTTTCAGTATCTTGATCGATGAATAAAAATATTTACAAATTAAATCCCCTCTTTGCGATCTCAAATGCAGAAAACAACAATTATTAACCCGAATGTGTTTTAACTAATGATAAAATGTGATCATCAGTATGATTATACATTATTAATGGCGGTAATTATTTCAAAATATACTTATTATCAAGATTTACAACCTGCAGGAAGTCAAATTAAAACATGAACAACAGTATTGTTGCTGCAAAAATTGTCACAGAACGTGAAGTTTTATGGCTAAAACTACCGAAAAAGATGCAAAAGCAAATCAATTAGACATTTTTCGCCAGAAAGCCCCCACAAAAATAAATAATGAACACTTACATAGCCTAAAAAAAGTTTGAAACTGAAAGTTAAAAATGTTATATTGAAAGAAGCTGATTGAATCTTAATTGGCCAAATATTCCCACGGTGCCCCTTGTGTATTATAATGCCGTGACCACTTGTGAGTCGAAGATATCATTGACAAATTCAAAAGTATGATTCCCCCAAAATTGCAAATTGCTATAAATTTATCAAATTTATTATCCTGAAAGAGAAAATAAATACGTTATGATTTAAAATGTGATTTGTATTTCAGTATAATTTATTATTTAATACACATTTTTCATGTGATTTTTAGGGGGGGTGCGAAAAAAAAATCCCTTATTTGTTTCAAAATGACACAAAAATTACCACTTGCACAGGCTCTGGCCCCTATTCTAAAAATGGTAAAAAAAAACACTGTTAAAACATGTATTCCCAAGGGAGATAAACCGAAGCAGTATCTGAAAAATTGGAGGCCGATCTCGCTTTTGAATGTTACTTATAAAATTGCCTCTGGAAGCATAGCAGCTCGAATAAAACCGAAGTTGGATTTCTTAATAAATGCAGATCAAACAGGATTTATTCCTGGAAGATACATTGGAGAGAATACCAGACTCATGTTTTATATATATTTTGCTGCTTTGTGCTGAAATTCTAGCAATAATGATACGAATGAACACAAATATAAAGGGTATCATTATAGATAACGAAGAATACAAAATTTCACAAGTTGTAGATGGTGCATCTATTATATTGGGTGGCTCTGAAATTTACTGAATACTTGTCTACAAACATTGGGTAATTTTGGTGGTAATATTTACAACATTACTATCAGAATGAAAAATAAAAATCTGGGGCATAAAAATAAAAACCGGCAACAAGTAGTAAAATAGTGACAAACAATGGTTTAATAGTGACTGTAAACAATTGTATAATAAATATAAAATAGCTCTTGGTCAATTTGATAAATCGCACACAGGTACAAATCATCAAGTACTTAATCGTACAAAAAGATATACAGGAAACTTGAACGTCGTCTAAAACGCGAATATAGACGGTTAAATGGTGATATGTTGCAAAAGATCGATACAATATAATAACCCGAAAATGTTTTATTCAGTGTTTAGGAATAAATCAAAGAGTTCCAACAAAATTCCATTATTAAACTTTTATTACTATTTTAAGGAAATGATGTGTCAAGATTCTTACCCGACAGAACAGGTTACCTAATTTATAGATTTGTATGACTCCATTGGGTGCTTATCTAAATCAGCTTGATGAATCGGATGCCAATATCTCAGAAAGCGAAATCAGAGATGCTATCAAAATGTTAAAACGTGAAAAAAGATGTGGAATGACTTTTTACTTATTGAATATTTTGTTGAATTCCAAAATCATCTTTTGCCCTGTTTTAAATTATTATTTTATAAAATATTATGATCTGGACATTTTCCGTCTGATTGGTCAGCAGGGGTAATTGTATCTCTACATAAGAAAGGCAGTAAAAGTGACGTTAAAATTATAGGGTATAACACTTGTAAGCAATTTGGGTAAACTATTTACTTCTGTACTGAACCACGTCTACTTTAATGGAATGAAATAAACTCCGTTATTACAGATGCCCAGTTTGGTTTCAAACCAGGTTTCAGTTCTACTGGTGCAGTTTTTGCTTTACATTCCCGTATTTGTAAATATCTGTTTTCCTAAATGGTGAATCTGTGACCGATACGTGGTGTTCTGATGGTAAACCCATTGATGTAGTGGATTATTTTAACCATCTGGGATTAAGTTTAAAATATACCGGTAAGTTTCAACTTACGCAAACGGTAATTACAGATTAGGGTAGAAAGGCAGTTTTTGGTCTAAGGCATTCTATTAGGAACTTTGAGTTTAATCCAAAAACCCCATTACATCTCTTTGATACATATGTTACCAGTGTCTTGCATTATGGTAGTGAGATTCGGGGTCATCACAAAACAGTTGAAATTGAAAGAGTTTATTTGGACTTTTGTAAATTTGTTCTAAAAGTGAAAAACGGTGTTCCCAATTTTATGGTTTACCAATGTACTTACAAAGAAAAATGTGGATAATGGAATATTGAATAAAACTTTTAAATTCTGACAATTGTGTGTTAAGTATAATTTATCAGAATTAAAGGATATGACCAACAAGTGTAAGGATGAATATGAACTGGGCTGCTCGAATAAACCATGAACTTTACAGTATTGGATTGGGTTACGCCTGGGAGAATCAGTGTGTTGGTGATCCTCACTCCTTTTTGACATTGTATAAACAAAGGCTTATCGATATATTTTTTAGGATTGTTGTGCGTTTTTTTCAAAAGTCGTCTAAAACTCACCTTTACCATCATGTAGTAGACAAGCATATTTATTTTTCAGTCGTATTTGGACAAACCTATAGTATAAAAGTCATATAACTCGAATACGGTTATCTTCACATAATTTATTAATAGAAACAGGTAGATGCAGTAATATTGATGGCGACCTCAGAATTGGTTCAAAATGTAAAACAGATATTGAAGACGAATATCATTTCATCTTAGTGTGTAAATATTATGAAACTTTGCGAGCAAAATACATAAAACAGTATTATTATAAACATCTAAGTGTCTACAAACTGATTAAGTTACTTCAAACCGATAATGTTAAGAATCTAAATAATTTAAGCAAATGTCTGTACCATGCTGGTATCATGCGGGGCACGTAGTGTGTGACAGATTTCTTTGTGCTTGTCCTCCTCCTATGAACTGATTAGGAGTAATCTCATTGTAATTAATTTACTATATATAGTGTTTATTTTCTATTCATTTGATTATATTTTGTAATAATTACATATAAGCCGAAAGACCTTTTGTTAAGTATTGATATCAATAAGTCTAAATCTTATATTAACAACTCTTATGGTTTCTCTGTATAGTGTGTTCAAGACCCATTGTTCTTTGGAACTGTGTAAACACAGTCTGTCACATGACCCGGGTGACCGACTTTTCACATCGTAACGATAGACAAAATCTTTAGTCACAGATGTGGGAAAGGTTAAATAAATTTCTCAGAATCCTATATTTTCAAGAAATATATTTTACAAAAACACATAATTTTGTCAGGTATGTTGTAAATATAAGAAAAAAAATATATTTTCAATTTCTTTGTACAGGTATAAAGGGAGAATGGGTCGGCAAAAAGTTTTGCATAAAAACCTTTGGTCATAACGCAATTTGAGCCGACACATTGCAATTGTGTTTTATGCCTGTGCAAATCCATTGTAAAAATACTTTGTTTCTTTATTATATGCAAATGAACAAAGATTAGATCATAACATGGTCAGCTATCAAGTTATAATTGTCTGTGTTGTGATTCTATATTTAATGGGTTTCTTATGCAATGGGATATTCAACAATAACTATGTTGCATAAACAAGTTTAAGTCATAAAGACATATTATAACACAGTGACTTTGATACATATAGATCACAGTATTTTTTGCTGCTAGAATGGAAGACATCTCTGAATTTATCTATATAAAGTAAATCAATAAGTCTATCTTATTTTCAGGTTTCCATATCGTTTAACGTTTCCTTAACGATCGCGGTAAGGGTGGTTATTCGTTGCCAAATAAATAATACATTATATTAATCTGTTATTTCTTACTAAAGCAGTCTTAAATTTTACACAACAATGATTGAGGACGTTTTTTTTTTTCAAAAAAAAAAAAAACCATAGCGATACAAATATATGTCGACATAAAACAAAAACGACATCTGTCATCATCGAGAGCAGTTTGGATGTTGAAAAACATAACGATATATATGTCGACATAAAACAAAACGTCATCCGTCATCATCGAGAGCAGGCGGAATGTTGCAAAACATCACGATATATATGTTAATATAAAAAAAAACGCCATCCGTCATCTTTGAGAAAAGATTGAATATTGAAAACATTACGATATATTTGTCGGAATAAAGCACAGACGTCATCTGTCATCATAAAGAGCAGATGGGGTGTTAAAAAACATCACGATATATACTAGTAAGTTGACATAAAACAATGACGTCATCCGTCATCATCAAGAGCAGGTGGACTGTTAAAAAACATCACGATATATACTTGTATGTCGACAAAAAAAAAACACAGACGTCATCTGTCATCATGAAGAGCAGATGGGGTGTTAAAAAACATCACGATATATACTAGTAAGTTGACATAAAACAATGACGTCATCCGTCATCATCAAGAGCAGGTGGACTGTTAAAAAACATCACGATATATACTTGTATGTCGACAAAAAAAAAACACAGACGTCATCTGTCATCATGAAGAGCAGGTGGAATGTTGAAAAACATCACGATATATATAAGTACGTTGACATAAAACAATGACGTCATCCGTCATCATCAAGAGCAGGTGGACTATTGAAAAACATCGCGATATATACTAGTATGTCGACAAAAAAACACAGACGTCATTCGTCATCATCGATATACATGTCGACTTAAAACAAAACGTTATCCGTCATCATACTATACTAGTATCTTGACAAAAAAAAACACAGACGTCATCCATCATTATAAAAAGAAGGTGGAATGTTGAAAAACATCACGATGTATACTAGTATGTCGACAAAAAAACACAGACGTCATCCGTCATCATACTATACTAGTATCTTGACAAAAAAAACACAGACGTCATCCATCATTATAAAAAAAAGGTGGAATGTTGAAAAACATCACGATGTATACTAGTATGTCGACAAAAAAACACAGACGTCATCCGTCATCATACTAAACTAGTATCTTGACAAAAAAAACACAGACGTCATCCATAATTATAAAAAGAAGGTGGAATGTTGAAAAACATCACGATGTATACTAGTATGTCGACAAAAAAACACAGACGTCATCCGTCATCATACTAAACTAGTATCTTGACAAAAAAAACACAGACGTCATCCATCATTATAAAAAAAGGTGGAATGTTGAAAAACATCACGATGTATACTAGTATGTCGAAAAAAAAACACAGACGTCATCCGTCATCATCGATATACATGTCGACATAAAACCAAAACGTCATCCGTCATCATCGAGAGAAGATTGAATGTTGAAAAACATCACGATATATATGTCGACATAAATTACAGACGTCATCCGTCATCATCAAGAGCAGATGGGGTGTTGAAAAACATAACGATATATTTTCATTTGCCTTGTGAAATTCCCATAGCTGCAAGCTTTAGAGCCGTTGTAATTATTACTGACAATGAATGCCAAAAAATTTTGTCACTCCGTGTATGAATACATATAAAATGCAATACACAATCCGGAACTACATTATCGTAGGTAAACAAACATGACTGTCACGTCACGTTTGTTTACATTCGAGATGAGACTGAAAAACACATTTACGAGATATTACAAAGTAAAATCAAAGAAATTGATAAAATAATATTTTGATAACATATATAGGCACCTGGCTGATATTCACCTGTGAGAGACAGAGTGGTGTTTTTGATGGCCTGTTGAAAGAACAGACAACAGATCAGTCAAAACCATCAAACCACAAAAAAATTTTGAACAATCGGATCTTTGAAAAATTCTTCCTACCTTGACAAAGCTGCTATATACCCTATTATTTTGAGACAATGTGTAATGGTACAACTTGTCAATCAATATTGTGTCTCGCGGGATGTAAATTTCAAGTGATGTAAATTTCAAATGGAATTAGATTCACGCATGTATGCCACATCCAGTGAAAATTGTCCGTTTCACAAGCTATGTTTGTTGATCGGAAAAACTGAAAAATCATCTACATGCTTTTAATCAATTTACAAGGAATACAATAGCAACTCCTCAAAAGTACAATACATGGTTTAAGTACTACACAACTCCTTGCTAACCTTAAAACGGCAATTTTTTAAATTTTGAGAGATATTTGCACCACACCAGGAGTAAAGAATAAGTATACTTCTCACTGCTTTGCAGTCTACATTTGAATGATACTGAGTATGAAACTAGGCACATTATTTAAGAGTGAATCTCAACCTAACAATGTTGACATTTCAGAAAAAATCTCTCGGTAAATCCCTGTCTACTCACATATCACAGATTCGAAACCCACATGCTTGGCCATTGAAAATTATCCTCAGCTACAGTACCCCCCTTCCCGTTTCAGATTCACAAATTTCACTTCCGACATTTAGCCAGCAATCACTTACTCCAAACTTCTTTGCAAATTGAAATGGGGCCACACAGGTGCACCCGATTTTCGACTGAAATATAGTCCACAAATAACAACACATTTATCGTTGATATTCAATTTTTATACATATTATTTATATCCAATATTCTAAAACAAAATTCATTATGTTAATGAAAAATCGAGAAAATACCATCAAAATACCTGATAACACTATAATTTTTCAAACCAAAACTCCCCGTTGTTACCCCACATTAAAAATATTGCGGATGAATAATGTGTCGTTCTCGGTCTTAAATTCAGCTGTTGCGTCTATTGGACACCCCCGATGTGCATGTGTTATAGATGGGAATTTTTTTCTTAAAATAAATGAATAATTTTTTTAAAAAAATATTAAACGAAAATATAACAATTGAACTGTTTTAAAATGGTATTCATTGTCAGTATGAAGGCAACAACTTTGCAAGCAAACTTGTCATAACGCGCTAACGCGCGTTATTCCGTTTGCTTGCAAAGTTGTTGCCTTCATACTGACAATGAATACCATTTTAAAACAGTTCAATTGTTAAATATATGTCGAAATAAAGCATAGACGTCATCTGACATTAAGAGCAGGATAAATGTAGGAAAACATCACGATATATATGTTGACATAAACAAAACGTCATGAGTCATTATCGAGAGAAAGTTGAATGCTGAAAAACATCACGATATATATGTCGACATTAAACACAGACGTCATCATCAAGAGCAGGTTGAATGTTGAGAAACATCACAATATATACTAGTATGTCGACATTAAACAATGACGTCATCCGTCATCACCGAGAGCAGGTGGAATGTTGAGAAACATTACGATATATATGTCGACATAAAACACAGACGTCATCCGCTTACCCACGCCTACACATAAATAGTTGTATAAATGAAAAATGTAAGTAGAAAAAGATTGAACACACAATTAATTCTCAGTATAATTTTTAACAAAGTAGTCACATTTACTTTAACTTTTAACAGTCTTTAATTTTTAAGATAAATGGAAATGTTAAATAAATGTATATAACCTACTTATAAATAATGTTTCTATCACATTACACATTACAATTTTAATTTCAAAGTTTTCGAAGGAAGTAAAGATTATCTCACGAGCTAATTACTTTGCAAAACCAAAATCAAAAGTAAAATAAATGAACATTTAACTATGTTTCTACTCTTAAAACTGTTTTTAACAGTTATTACGATCATTTTTAATTTTTTTTTAGTTTACTTCGAAATATTAGTCAATGAATAAACAAATTATTTTTAAATAAAGTTAACAGTAGTCATATGATAATTCGAATTAACAAAAAAAACTTTCTGAAAAGGTCAATCTAGCGGGCTAAACATTGTGCTTACATATATAGACTATTTGAAGATTTTAGTGGAATACACACTGATTTGCTGATTTATAACACTCATGCAACTGCTAGGAACACGAAAAGCATGTTTTTATTTAAAACTTTTACCAACAATTTAAGCTAGCTCTGCAAGTAAAAAATCATATGTTAATAAAGCTTAAACGCCAGGTTATTACTTAAACTGTATGTTTTTCTAAGAATGATGTTATTTAGTAATGCTATCGACAAGATCTTGTCTTATCATTCATCATTTAGAATCGTTATCAACAAAAATAATAGGTATAATTTCTAAAATATCTTGAAAACGGAGAGAAATTTTGCAAAGATTAACTCTCCTAACTCTCATTAATGAGACGTTTATATATGATTAAGGATATATCTATTTAGCGATATAAGAAAAAGATTCAATGACAATTTTTAAGGCAGATACTATCCTAATACCAGTTGTATAACAGATTTAACCATAACCTTCGTTTCAGAACCAACAAGGGCTAGTAAAATTACACTTTTCTATATAAATAAGTTAGCACTTTAGGGTTTATTAGCCTTGAATAAAATATGCTTTTTTACCATTGTCTAACTTTTCCTTATTGCGTTTTTTTAAATTAAGAACTTGCAACACGAAGCTCGCCTTGTGACTGATTCCGATGGTAATTGTAGTTCGTTGTTTCGTAGCGACCATAATTATTTATACCTACTTCCGACATAAAAATATGTCTGTTTTCTTTTTTCATTTGTCGGTCCACACTTTTAATCCACTCGGTGAAAATGTAACTGTTTTGTTGCTAAACCTCAAAACGGGTAATTCATGAATTTTCAAGTGTTTGAAACAATAACAAGAGGTTTTAACTTTTCACCAGTGGCACTGCAAGCAAACATTATGGTCAAACGTTCTTTTGAATTTTTAACACCTTTTGAAGATGACCCTGGTTCAGATAAGGTCTTATCTGGCAGAGCATGGTAGTATTACCCTGTCTCATCACAGTTAAATATGTCCCTGAGTTCATAACCTGCACAAATTTTGGGAATTCGCGATTTATATTCTTCCACAGTGTCAATGTCTACGCTGGCACTTTCGCCACACACTTTGAATGCCTTGATAGAATGCCTAGCTTTAAATTTATCTAACAATCCATTAGAGGCTTTGAAGTCTGCAAATCCTAACTGATTGGCAAATTCAAGCGATTTTTCTTGCAAGATAAGTCCAGATAAAGGAATAGATATCTCTTTAGCCTGTCTAAATCAGTTCCACATTAAATCATTCAGTTGATCGTTCTTTGTGGAGTGTGAAAAACGATATTTCTGTCCATTGTCATTTGAATCAAAATTAGAAAGAATATATTCTAACTTTCATTTAAGAATGTCCGATACAGTAGTTTTTCCCACACCAAATTTATCACCGAGTTGCTTATGTGATAGTTTTGGCACCATTGCAGATTCTTTTGTCAATTTAATTTTGTTATCCAAAGTCAATTCTATTCTACGTCGTTTAGTGGTTTTGACATTTTGCACTTAAAGTTTTACAGAACAATCTAACCGTAAAATGAATTAATTTTTTAACCATTAACCTTCTATTATTACTGAAATAAAACCACTTTAATAATATCGCAACTCAATTTTTTAGAAAGAATATTTGTTGTTATTTTATTTTTTTGTAAGTATGCCTTAAAATCTGAAGTTTAAAAAAACTCATTAAAGATCAATCTACAAAATGTAAAAAAAAAAAAAAGAATTTGTTTACAAACACAAAATAAAAATTCAGGTACTAAAGAAAACAGGTGTTAATAGATTGTTTGTTCTGAAATTGAAAAAGACAATAGCTGTAGTAATTTTATTATCGATCAAAAACAAAAAAAAAAAAAAGAAAAAAAAAGAAAGAAACAATTAAGATCGATTTGATTATTTATACAAGTACACCTGCACGTGACCTCTCAAATCATTATTTGGTCTAGTTAACCATTAAACTGTTAAAAATGAGGCTTCTAGTCGATATAACTTCCAATGTCGTGCAATGCAAACTGAATAACGCGCACGGCATTGGAAGTTATATCGACTAGAAGCCTCATTTTTAAACAGTATTATGGTTATATTTACATTTCACGATTTTTAAAAAAATATTTTGATATTTTTAATCCTGAAAAAATGTCCAAATACTTAACGATTACGACAAGTATGCCCAGTCACTGGAACAGCCGAACAAAATAGTGCGTGGGAAATAGGAAATCAATAACATCATTAATTTAATTTTTTTTTTCAACAAATTGTTTTATTGTAACATTTAATCTGCAAATGTTTTCTGTTTATTTCAATATAGAATTACGATAAAAAAAAAAGCTTTGGGCCCTAGCAGCAACCGCGCATGGATCAACTGCAAAGGGTGTATGTTTGTTTACCTTAGATAATGTAGTTCCGTAAGTAATTACAATGTGTTCATACGCCGGTCAGCTGATCATTTGTAATCATAGCCGATATCATTGGTAATTATAACTGATATAATTGCCATTGGTCTCAAACACAGTTATATAAAGCAAACACATTGAAAATGGTTATATAGTACAATATGTGTTACGACACATTGTTATTTCATAATCGGATTAGCTGACAGAGAAAATCACTTGTCCGTTACGGTTCAGTGATATAATGCGACTCCCGACGGCTGGTTTTTGGTAGTTAATTCTTAAAATGTAACGTGATTTCGGCACTTAAAAAAGGCCAGTGTTCGGAGTTCGGACTTCAGAGGGACCGGTTTATGAAAGTTTATTTTAATATAAACAAAGAAGGATAAATTTGGGACCGGTTAAGTGTGAACGGTATGGAGAGGTTATCGGTTTTTAGAAGGGCCGGTATTCGGAAGTTGCACTATATTTTGTTTCATTATCAACACATCATTAATTATCTCCTTATTTGTGGAATGTTTATTATAAATATGACGTGTTTACTATCAAGTGGTCGCCATGGACGTTGGTCAAGGGAAATAGCTCTCATACCGACTAAATTTGGAATCGAACTGACCCGATATGGTCTATATAAGGTCACCATGTAATCAGAATTGCAATGTGATATGGGCAGAAACTAGCGAGAGGTACGATAAATCTAAATATATTAGCCAAATTTTGAGATGAACTGGTATGTTTGTGTTATTTGAAGTAAAATAGAACTCAACATACAATATTGTCTGCAAATACAAGATTAGATGACGTAAAATCTGTTGAATAACTACGGCTATTAGTGGCTTGGTACAAATGACTTTATTCAGGACAACTTTTTGTCATCTTCTTAGTGTTTCTAAGCCAATCCTTATATATAATTTTTAAAAGTAACTCACAAAATGAAATAGTTCTAAATTTTACAATAAAAGCTCAATAAACAACGCGATTATACTTAGATAACAATGTAAAAATGATTGATCCCGAATTAACTATGAATATCAATGGACAATTATCCATCTGAGTAATGACATTTTAACACTTCCACCGCCTGGATGAAAATACTAATGTAAAAGATCATTCCAATCATATAGTTCATTAATAAAATATGTCCAGAGAATTGACCAGCTTATTTAAAGATTCTAAAGGTTTACTTATATCCGGAGATAACAAAAAGTTAAAACACCATAGTGTTACATATCACATATAAGGTATAAAAGTTTGACAAAACGACTTCTTGCCATACTCTATGACATACTTGTGACCATTTACTAGAAGACTAGGTGCCATGAACAACGACAACATTCTGAGTATTATAATGGCAGTAAAAGTCATAGTTTGCCTTCATTTCATACAGCTTTAGAACTTAACATAAAGGCAATAAACTATTGAGAAAAAATCGGAGTTATGATCAAATGATGAAAATAAAAATACCAATCCATGTGCCTTATGAAAAATTAATAATTAAATTAAAAATAAACCGGAAACAAAATGAACTTATTGTCTTACATATTAAACAGTACAGTAGTCATTCTTACCCATTTCAACTCATATAATTATAACTTAACAATAATCCATTAATTAAAAGACGATAATAAGATTTTGAAGTCTTTATAAAGGTTTGTCCATTAATCATTAACAATAAAGCCCAATATTAAGGTATTTTTTGCAGGTAGAGATTTAAAACGCTGTGAAACATTCTGGCTGTTCAACGTTAATTATCGTTTTTCATTTCATTTATAAGCTAAAACTGTTGTTCTATTGATTTTAAGTAATGTTAAATATGTAAGGGATATTGCATATCTAACAATACGATATCCAACTTGTTGCGCGTCAAAGAAAATACAACAGTTAAACAATGGAGAAACAAGTAGGACGTGTTTACATGTTTTTCTTGATTGAAAGTGTTTCTTCCAATGTTTAAATTTTGAAGTAAAACCTCTTAGCTTTTAGTTTTTAACAATATTTTATTCATAAATATATAATTACAAATTAGTAAATAAACATATATGACTCTTACATAGGATTCGGGAACAAGCCAGATGCTTATATTAACCCGTCTCCATATCTGTAATTTACATTTTTGACCGATGTTGTTATATTTACATGTAAATAAATAATATAAGACATTGTGCCTAAATTTCATAAAACAATAAGTCAGTATACCACAAATTATTAAATAGTAACTGTTTAGAAACAAGTTATTGTATCAGAAGCGTTTGGTGAGTTCAATATATCTTTGAACAGTTGAAAAAATTTCATTGTTTTGTGCGTCGGAAAGTAAAACTGTGTCACCATATAATAGTAATTCAATAAAAATATTATAACTTTGATTAAGTTTTGAGATGGTATTGTTGCGAATAATATCGTATTTTGGACAGGTTAGCGAAAAATGGAATGTTGACTCTACTTCTCCACAAGAGTACCGAGAACTGTGATCCAAATTTTTATCAAATAAGTGTTTATTTAAAGAACTACATTTCATTCTAAGTCTAGCGTGTTGAATTTGACCTTGAAGTGACCCTGAATAATAGAATGAAGGAACTTTAGATGTTTTGTCAAAAGATCGTTAAAAACCATAAAGTGTGCCAGTTCTTACATCTTGGGGAATTTCGTTCCAGTCTCTAATGGTTTGGGGGAGAAATGAATTATAATGAAAATTTGTTTTACAGCGTACTGTCTGTAAATAATTATGTCTGGTATTATAACGATGAGTAAACTCATTGGGAATTAAATTTGTTAAATAGTCTGGTGTTCGTCCGTGGTACATCTTGTAAAACTGAATAAGTCGATGTTTCTTCCGTCTGTCGCGTAGTGTGTCCCATCCAGTCTCTTTGTATTAGCGAGTAAAGCTTGTCAGTTTGGTGGCTCCAGTTACTATTCTGGCTGCTTCATTAAGCAAATATATAACAACAAAACTGACAAAGAGGTTGGTGACAAGCTTTTACGAGTTCTGGTGCATAAGTGACGCATGTTATGACATCCAATACTAGCCCGATAAATACTCAATGACACAGTCATTATATATTATGTGATACCAGAGATGTATAATAAGAAATATCGGACAGTATTGGATATGTTACTTGATACATAGTAAAAGAAAACAGATACATACATAATAGAAGATTCTCGATGCAGTACACTGATATAAAAAATACAGAAGTCATGTGAAACGATGTAAAAAGTGTATGAAGAGAAAGAAAAAGTTGAAAATAATAAGTAAACGAAAAATGAAAAATAATAATTTATGTAAAACATTTTATAAATAAAGAAATAAGAAAAGCGAAGAAACAGAGGGCCAGAGAGAGAAATTTGAATAATAATAATAATAATAATAATAATAATAATAATAATATATATATTATATACTTATTATTATTATTATTATTATTATTATTATATGTTTTAACGCTGTATGTGTTTAGTGTGTAACGATAAATAGATGGTGTGTATGTGGGGTAAGTTAGACAGACAGAAAATAATAGACAAAGGCCAATATGAGTGTCAAAAATAAGACAAAAAATATAAGTACATAATTTGTACATAATTTATATAATTTGATCTGTCATGTGCCAATTTTGAATTTCCATAAAGATGCATTATTCCAATAGAAACCCAAAATCACCACATGACAGATCAATTAATATAATTTTTTGAGAACAAACATATATACATACTATATGCAGTAAGGTTGTTCACGATCTGATTTCAAAGCGCTAAATAATAACACTATTCGGGTGATTATGCTTCATATTTAATCGTGGTTATTTTGTTATGTAAATCGCCAATATTTAAATACTTTTGAAATCGTTACATACATTGCAATCAGATGGAGGACAACCTTATGTAACAACTGATATTTATAACAGTTGCATTATAAACAATAGTCCGCTAGCGTTGGGATGATCCAAAGTTTACCGAAAAGCAATACAGATAAATTATAGGCTTGTTATTATATGGCCAACACTGAAACGTTAACCGGTTAGGGAACATTAGCCCCTGAAAGTCAACAGGGAATGTCATAAACAGACACTAACGCGTTAGTTCCGAACAGTGGCATTAGAGTCAGTTGTATTGGTTCGGAGGGCATTAAATGAGATTGATGAAGAATTGGATCCATCTCCAGAGCGGAATCGTTCCAAGTCCTCCAATACATCAATCCGAAATTTAGTGTTTGCCAAGTCGGTTACGAAGATTTTGCTGTCCCAGGTCCAGACTTTGTTGAGTTTTCCATCTAACGACAGTTTACGCGCACTTTTAAATATCATTTGCCTTCGTTTAGTAAGGTCTTCATTTATAAATATGTTCTTTAAGTTTGGGGTAGTTTTTAATGTAGCCCGAGACTTAAGGATACGACGCTTGATGTGATAGTTCGTGAACTTAACCAAAACTTGCCTATGGTAACCTTGTTGGGGACGTCCAGTTCGATGGGAGCGATCAATGTCATCGTCTTTAATCGATATACCCATGTCGTTAACGACCTTTTTTACAATGTCGTCAGTATCCTCTGGGCTGGAATTTTCAGGAATTCCTGAAATCCTAACGGCATTTCGTCGAGGGTTTTGTTCCAGGTCGTCTAGTTTAATGCGGAGGTTTTCATTGTCTGCTTTCAGACTTTTGTTCTCCTGTCTGAGGGCTTGAATTTCATTCTTAAATTCGTTCAGGATATCTTTATTAGTATCTATAATCATTTTTTTCATATCTTCCAGAACGTCAGTATATAGAGCAGTGCGTACAGCGGATGTTATTCTAGCAATATCATAATCGTTTAATGTATATCCCATTGGCATCATATTTGGGGGTAACGGGATGGATAGGGAACTTGAATAAATTGGTTGATTTATTTGAAAACCTCTTCATATATCTATCCCCGTGTTACCATAAACTATCCCCAAAATGCGGAGTTCTTTGACAAGTTTAACTGCGGTGTCGTCCTTAAGTTACAAATGTAACACCCATAAAATAAATCCGAAAAATTGTTACGTTTTCATTCCAAAATGGAGGACGAAGTGATGTTTTTGACTCTGAGAACATATAGCCATAGGGAGGATTATCATAAAAGTCACACAAGTATTTTAATACTTCGGTTGTATAGCTATTTTGTGCCTAAAAATAATAGGTTAAAATTCCAAACAAATACTAATCAGTTTACAAATTCGCAATCCCCCAACACACACTCTTTATAATTTGCTGCTGGATATAGACGCCATTTTATTTAGATTTAGCATATGCAGCATAAATTGAGACCTGTGTTGTGTAATGTATTGTATTGTTACTTAACTGTTTTACAATAAATTATTTTTTTGAATCGCTGAGGCATTACCTCTGAGTCCACTTACATAGCTCTAGCAAAATTACTGTGGCATAATATTCGCGTTACTTAGCAGTTATAGGTCCGTAGACACATATAAATGAACGAATTATTTTTCAAAAAAAAAAAAAAAATTCAACTGTTAGAACAAAAAGATTACGTCAGCACAATAGTTAAATCGGATTAAATTTATTGTAACTCCTAGAACTGATCCAGAATCACTATCAACCCACTGAGTAGTGAGTACTTCTCATATTTTGCTCACTGCTTTTGTTGTTCTTCATTTTACAATTTTTTAGGCCAATGAAGTCTTTGTGTTGAATAAAAAAAACAATTTGCGCCTGTTCAGTTACAGGTGCCTTTGCAAGGCAGTTGCGAAGGAAAAAATTGTATCAAGGGGTACTTTTTCCCGTTCCCAGTTACAAAATGAAAAATTCAGGGATTGCATAAGTAATTCTAGAATATGATAATAATGGACATACCCATTAGGGCTTTGCAATCTATTTCCAAAAGACCGCCAACACTAAGCATGTTTGATACATCTACCGCATCTTCGAGGGTTTCTAAAATGGAAATATTTTCTTCGTCTGTAACCGCCAAAAATGTATTTTGAGTGATAAATATGAACTTATTTTTTCTATCATGAATATGATCTTGGAAAATATCTAAGGCTTGTCTTAGTATTGTATCGGAGTCGTAGCCTGTGTCCTTCATCTTACCAATAAAACTGCAGTAATTTAGTTCGCTTAACGTGCACACAAAAACAGCTTCCATTCAAGCACCAGCCAATCAAAATACCGTTTTCTTATTTAGTGCAATATATTTTATATATTAAAAAAAAAGATTCACTCTACCGAAATTCGAACTCGTAATGTTGGAACTAAAGACCAGCGCCTTAGCCACGCGGCCAAATGGACTTGTTATTTACTGATATTTTGAAACTATTGATTATTTACCGATATTTGAAACTTATTAATATTGTATAGGTAAGTCAGATATCAACTTGGCTGTCGGTGTACATGGTTAAACTAACCTTGGCACGTGCAACGTTTGAATACACAACGTTGCCCATGCCCAGGTTAGTATATCCATGAACACCAACAGCGAAGTTGATATCTATTACTTATTGGTGATTTTTCGTTTTTATTAGATTAAATGAATAATTAAAAAGATAAATAAATAAATACTAAAAAAATAAATATTAAGTCCTTCAAAACACTAAATTGGGACTTTGATGATAAAAAAGCCATTCCTTCATCGGAAGTTCATTGTCTAATTCTTATATTATTGCTTACCATGTAAGAGTATTTGGGTTCGAATGCCTTACCTGACATTACATTTAAAAAAAACACAAATCGAAGGGAAAAATAACTTTTAAATAATTAATTGTAAAAGACATTTAGAATTAAGTGAACTTTCATAATTGATTAAAATAACCAAAATATATTGCCGTAATATATCAGAAATATCACAGTATCTACACGAGGCGTATTTGTAAAAAACATATTCAGAATTTTCATAATTACAAATCAAAAAATGTACATTGCCGGAAAATATCAAAAATATCACGGCTCTAGACAAGTCGTACAAGAAAAATAGATGTCATAGGGGAACGGTATTTGCTGACGTTTAAGGTATTTTATGAAACAGGTTATTGTTACATGGGTTTTATTAAAAAGAGTTTATAAATGTTGGAGTGGCTGAGCGTAATAAACTGAATTCGGAACCGAAGTTTATAGATATCATTCTGAAATCGAGAAACAACGAGTTGTAGCTGCTATAGGCCCGATGGAATAATTTTTAAGAATACAATTCAACGAGTTTTATTTTTTTATTTAACAAAGGTTACAACCGTGAATATACATTCAAGGGAAGTTTTACTCTCACCCTTTTTTGACTAGAAGCACAAACAGAGGATTATCATGAAATTCACACAGGTACTTTTTTATACATGGCCTGTATAACAATGTCTGTGCAAACCTTTTAAACTACAACACCAACGTAATAAATTAAAATGTAAAACACATGAACTAACACACACACACACACACACACACACACACACACCTAATTGATGATTTGCTGAAAGCATAATGCATTTTATTGATTTAGATTTAGTTTGGCTTTAGCAGATGTAACATAAATTTAGCAGTAGCATGGAATAGGATGCATTTTTAATGTATTTTATTGATGAATCGTTGACTTGATATTGTCGTTTCTATTTCTAAAATGCGTAGTGTGGCGTAAGCAATAATATTGGTTACTCAGAGGTTTTGCAATTTATTTTATTGTTATTGAACTGTTCTTACAATGATTTTTTTTTTAAATCGCCCGATTGGTATTTATGAGGATCCACTGACATAACTGGAATAAATTTGCCGTGGCATACATTCCCATTAACTCAGCAATTATAGGCCAGAATGAAACAGTTCATTCTTAAACATAATCTACTGTTAGAATAATAAGGGTACGTCAACCGAGTGGTTTAAAACCTGTTTTTTTATGTAGCATCGTTTAATTTACATCTGTGAATGATGTAACACCAAAGTAACACAACGAATATTTAGTCTTGTCATATTCTCCTGTGCCATGAAAGAAAATTTTTTATTTCTAATTCACTTTGTTTAAACGAAATAAATAATATTTCGTTTGTAAATGTTATTCAAATATTAAAAAACTTAAACAAGTTTTGCTGCAGGACAGGCACAAAATGAAAGAAAGCAGTTAATTTTACGAACAAAGTTAATACCCAAATTTGGTTTGATTGATTTATTTATGTAGTGGGGTTTTTATGTCCAAGTCAAGAATATTTCAATTATATCGAGACGTCACCGGTTAAGGTTAAGTAGCAGAATTTTTACCTTTTCAGTGCGCTTATGGCAAAGTCCAGGGAGGATTCTTTAACTTGGCACGTCTGCCGTGGCACGAGACATCGGTTTTTAAAGTCTCCTCCAAAGGAACCTGTGACTTTCATTTTTAAATGCCGAGTGCTTGGCGAAACAACAGCCACTACCAATTTTCAAGTCTTGGTCAAACCCTGCCGGGATTAGAAGCCTCGACCTCCCACATACGAAGCAAGGACTCTACCAACCCCAACTCTAGAGAGATTATTAATCGTTTTCTAATAAATCCCTTTTCACATTCTTACTTTATCTTGCTATATTCTTAAACATTCTATCAGAAATTCCAGCATTTACTCAAGTCTTTCTCCGCCACCCTGTAAACAGTAAACCGTATTTGGAAATATCTGGCACAAAATATCTTAATGCATAAATAAAGAATTCCCTCATTTTTGTTTGTGAAATAGACTCATTATCTTCCTTCATTTTATAAACACTTTTAACTTTAGAAAAAAATTTAACATGTATTTGGATTTATCATCAAAAGTATTTGCTGAAGACAAATATATTAATTTTCTAAACTGGACTTAATATAATGTTCTATTTGTTGCTAGCCCGTGTTCTCAGTAAATGCCAGTTTTACTTTTTCAATAAAAAGAACCAAATGAGTATTTAATACGATATCCCTATTACAGGTACTTAAAACCTAAACCCTTCTTTAAAAACAGCATCCGCTAATAAACAAGCGCATATAGTGCGCTGATTTAAAATATTCATATATAAAACTAGTACACAAAGAGCTTTGTCATTTTCACATTTGATAAATGTGTTTCATAGCTGTAACGAAATTAGTACACAAGTATTTATGGCCATCTCCGGTTAAAATAATAGCAAACACTTATTTTTTATATAATAAGCTACCAAAGATATACTTATTCTGATATCAGAAATAGCTACCTGTGTTTATAATGCCCGGACGACGCAGGTTTGCATCCCGTATGGGTCTTGTTCGAGCAACAATTTTTTTTTTTTTTTTTTTTTTTTTTTTTATAAAAACTGCACATTGGTTTAGGCAGTTAAGCGTCCATGATTATTCGATGTTACCCATGTATTTCGTTTTTGAAAACCACGAAAGTAACGACAGTTGTAGATTGGGCTTACAATTTTTAGGTGTCTTTGAAATCTGGCAAACTTTATCTTTAAAAAAATATATGTAACACATGTAAAATAGTAAAATGTAAATAATGCTGAAAATTGCTGATGCGGCTTTAAGCAACAACTACTCACTACAGCAACAATCTCTTTCCAAATTAAACGTTTCTCTCTTTTTCCTTTAAGGCACCATAAAGCTTGACACGTGCTTTTAATTATTTCAAAACAATAACAAAAACCTGTTTTACTAGCATCTAAGTAAACAAGAATGTTCATAATGTAAACAGCGTTAACCTTCTGTGTGATATTTACCCAGAACTGTCACTGATTTTTACTTTCTTTTAAAAAAAACTATATTGTAATTTCATGATGGAGATTTCACAATATCTGGAGTTAAACTTTTTGACACTAATTGACTAATGTTTCCTCCGAGTAGAAACATTGAAATTATCAGAACTACCACTTTAAAAAAAAAAAAACATAAAAATTAAATCTGACTGAATATCTGCCATTATTTTTCTCCTTTAACTTTAACTCATTTATTCTTTGTTCTAGAATCTTTAGGATATAACTTTTAATAGCTTATTACCAATTAATATGATAGATTGGACAGGAAACCATTTTGATTTTTTGTTCATCATTACACTTTTATATATCAAATCATTTTTGTCTAATTGAAGTCTAAACCGATAACTAATCTATCATTTAAATAAATAGCCATTAAATTGCCTTCCACTCTTTTTTAACCAGATGTCTTGTAATATTTTAAAACAGATATGGAGCCGATTTTATTTCAAATGGGAATACTGAAAATTTTAAAAACTTAATCTTGCCATTGAACTATCGTGATAAACTCAAAATTGTTGTACGAGAAAAAATGTCTATATAATGGTAAGCAGAATGTACGTCTATATATTGTGTTTTAAAAACAGTTTTTATACAATGTATCTTGATATTAAACACTTTGATAGAATAAGTGGATCTAATGCTTATCTCTTTTACCACTGGTCTGAACTGAAACAAACAACGAATTAACAACTTAAGATATTGAAACACTCTTCTGCCAAACCAATTGATAATAAATCTCTGATATGACTTTCTAATCTTGAATTACCTAGAGAGGTCTTATCGTTTGTTAATACTTATGGCAACGTATAAAAAGGAAATTTATAACTATTTTCTATAATGTCTAAAACATTGTCACAAGCACCGACTTTTTTTTCAAAACTGATCATGGTATCTAAGTCTGCCCTTGACTTAAACTTTTAAATTTATGGTATCATTTCCATTGAATAGAATTTAACAACTTATATCATATTCATCTTTTACCAGACTATTTTCTATATTTGCTGTTCTGTTTGCCTTGATATTAATTCGCTTGACTTGTTATGATCTGCAAATATTGAAATTCCGTAATGAATTGTGTGAAATCTCTTCAGATGAAATAACTACCGGAACGACAATATCGACTCCCTGGCTGTTGCGCTGTTAAAAACTGTCGTTCGATCCAAGAGTCTCCTGAAAATGCATTGTTTCCAAACTGAAAATTAAAAGATACTTTAAACTTCCAAAATATTTCAGCTTCTCCCTTGAAACAGTTAACGCATTGCCTTGAAATTATTCCCTCAGTTAAACTATTTTTGCATCCACTAAAGATGATAATTAAGCTTTTCAGCTCCTTAATTCAACTAACACATGGTTTAGTCATGTCAGGACAAAAGCAGGATTTGCGTCTGACCCATGCTATGATACATCGACAGAATGACTCTTTCAAACACCGTTTAATTTAAAACTATAAATAGTGTAACATAAAAGTAACATCACCGATATTAAGTTAGTTAATAATGATTTGTGTCTTAAAAAGACCAATTTATTTCTTATTCATTTTGTTTAAACAAAATAAATTTAAATTTGTCATTTAAGCATTGTTATTTTTATTAACATTGGTAAATTGAGTATTTTAGCGATTTATACACTGGGAAAGAAAACTACTTATATTTTGATTTCAAATCAAGAGAAGTGAATGGATCCAAGAATATTGTCTGTAGACTGTCAAAAAAGACGTCTATCTATCAGTCAGGAAGTAAGACAGCTCAATAATTTAAAACCCCTGGTTTGAGAGAACTTAAAATCAAAGTGTGATTAATTCTGTTCATTAGAAGCTTTTCAAAAAGTTATTTAATACTGATATAGGATGGTAGCGAGTTTACTTGTCCTTATTACTTCCTTTGTATATTGGTATTTTAAAACCCATTAGTTATGAATATGGTATAAATCCAACTAAATAAGATAACAACTTTACAAAGTTGTTTTTCAACATACCAAATGAGTTCGCCATGAATCAAGTTATTAAGCTTTAGCTCTCTGGTAAGATTTTATCATTTCGTTACCATGCAAATTTATTCCATGAAATTTGTTACTACGTAGTTGGACACTGTATCATTTATTTTGCATTAAAACTTTGAAATTTCCACGAAGGGTGGGGTATTTTTTATTATATTCAGCAAACTGTTTTTTGTATGGATCTGTTATAAGTATTATTGACCGATACTTAGTTTCTAAGATGGGAGCTATATTTGGTACTATTACACACAATGATTTTATATAGAGCACAATGGTTAATACAGGTAACAAAACTGAAAAATTCGTTTGAATTCCAGGTAAGTGTTTACTGTTGATTAACTTATCCGCTATCATTAATCTTTATCTTAGGTACTCAAATTAGTAACCCGTAGAAGCAATCTTAATTTTATGTAATCAGAGTATGATGTAATGAATTAGCAGGCCAAGTAGCCAGTCTTATGTTGTATTTTATTGTATACCGGACCTGTTAGTGTACATGGTGGCAGCATGGGTGACGAGACACCCGAACCAGCTCAATCGCCAAATGCACCATTCAGGATTCCTGATCGTTTTGACATAACGAACGTAAACAATTCTAAAAATTTCTGGAGATGGAAGCGTCAGATGGACATTTATCTGTTTATCTCACAGCCAGCAGTGTTCGAGGTAAGAACAAAGAGATGCAGGTCGTCGTTATCTTGCACTCTGCGGGTCCAAATCTGATTGAAGTCAATGACCAATTTGTATGGAATAATCCAAATGACAAAGATGACCCAGATAAAGTCTTTAAAAAAATTCAACAATACTGCAATCCCCGTAGTAATGAGGTGATGGAGTCAAACAGATATTGGTGTTTACAGTGGGCAGCTAATGAACCATTTGATATATTCTTAACAGAACTTCGCAATAGAGCTGATCGTTGTAATTTTGGGACAATCAAAGACAGGTTAGTAAATTTTTTTCAGCACATCTGTGTAACTCCAAGAACGTTTACTGAAAGAGGAGGACTGTACACTGGACAAAACCGTGAAAAAATGTCAAGCTTTTGAACAGTCGTTAAATCAACTGAAGGAAGTTCAAGGAAATTCTGTTGGACAAACTTCAAAGATAATAGAGTCAGGGCATGGTCGAAAACAAAGACTAGTGGTCATAGTCAGATGCAAGGTACTGGTAAAGGGAGAACAAGTTCCGATATAACAAGTGTCAACAAAATGGTGGATAATTGTGATTTCTATGGTTTAACTCATTAACGTGACAAGTCAAAGTGTTCGGCTTATGGTAAAACGTGTACTAACTGTAAAGGTCGTAATCATTTTAAACGAAAATGTAAGAAAGTACACACTGTGACTGTTGAATCTGATGATACTGATGATCAGTGGTTGAATGCTGTAAATAAGAGCAGTTCTGAAGAAAATCAGGCATGGGCAGTGATGAAAGTCAATGACTTGGATGTTCGTTTGACAGTGCAGCTGACATTAATACCATTAATCAGAAATCTGTTCGCCGAGAACAAGTGGAACCAACAAGTTCGTTTGAAGATGTGAAACAAGACACTAAACCCTTAGGTTAAACCACATTGCCAGTTTATAATTCACAAACTGATAAAACATTTTATGTCGAATTTGTTGTTGTACCAAATGATTTAACATGTTTGTTAGGGCTTAACACTATTCCAGAAATGGGACTAGTTACTATTAACAATGACATGTTTGTAAGTGCTGTAGGTACTAGTATTTCAAATCTTGGTGATTTAGGAGAGACATCTCTGAAATTAGACCCAGAAGTAACCCCGAAAGCATTACTGTGTCGTAAAATTCCGATTGCAATACAAGATGACGTGAAGCGCGAGTTTGACTTATTTGTCAAACGTAATATTCTGATACCCGTGTCCGAGCTAACACAGTGGGTAAGCCAAATGGCTGTTGTTTGGAAACCGAACGGTAGTTTGCGCATTTGCATTGATCCACAAGCACTTAATTCGGCGCTTTTACGCAAACATTACAAATTGCTGGTATTGAACGACGTGTTACCGAAACTTAGTAATGCTAGGCTATTTAGCAAGGTAGATGTCAAAGAAGCATATTGGCACGTGCGCTTAGATGAAGCTTCTAGTTAAGTCACAACGATGAAAATTCCGTTTGGTCGATTAAGATGGGCTCGTCTGCCTTTCGGATTGAAAGTATCGAGCGAGATATTTCAACGTAGACTTAACGAAGCGATTGGAGATCTAGCCGGTACATTCTCAATCGCTGACGATATTCTCGTAGCAGGATGTGGCGTTAATGATCATTAAGCACAACTTGATAATGACACGAAGTTAAATACACTGTATAAACGTTGCGAGGAACGCAAGATAATCCTTAACGACGCTAAGAAGGAAATCGGATTGCAAGCAATTACATTTCATGGTCACCGTTTTACTGGCGATGGCGTTAAAATGGACAGCAAGAAAGTTGAGGCCATTTTAAATATGCCTGCACCCGAAAACGTTCACGCAGCAAAACGCTTCTGTGGTATAGTACAATACCTAGCGAAATTTCTACCTGATCTAGCTAGCATGCTCGAACCTATCAGAGCATTTATGCGACAGGATGTCGAGTGGAACTGGTCACCCGAATGCGACGCGATTTTTAACGATATTAAGCAGAAACTTGTAATAGCACCGGTATTGGCTTATTTTGACCCAAAGAAAACTGTTACCGTGCAGGTAGATAGCAGTCAGTATGGACTGGGCACCGTGTTGTTACAAGATGGAAAACCCATAGAGTACGCGTCGAGGTTACTGTCAACTTTCGAGCGAAATTGGGCGTAGATAGAAAAAGAAAGTCTGTGAATTCTTTTTGGACTGGAAAGATTCGACCAATATACATATGCACGGCCCGTAATTGTACAGAATGATAACAAACCACTAGCATATATTAAAAAAAAAAAAACCTCTCAGTAGCGCAGCGAAACGTCTTCAAGACACAATGGTTTGACTTTGTCGATATGACTTTGAATTCAAATGCGTTAAAGGAACCAAGTAAGTTCTAGCTGACGCATTAAGTCAAGCAGGTCTTATGACTGAAACGGGAACTCGTTCGCGAATCCTTAAAGTCGATATGGTTACCGTTATACCTGATGCACGTTTTCAGGAAGTCAGAATCGCGACCAAAAATGATTTCGATATGAAGCAAGTGATCATGTACATTCAAAATGGATGGCCGAGTAAGAAAACTGATGTACCTGAGTCAATTAGTCAGTATTTCGATTTTCGCGATGTTTTAAGTTTTGACGATGGTATAGAACAAAAAAGGGAGGCAATAGTTATTCCACCTTCACTTCGTTATGATATGAAATCAAGGTTACATAAATCGCACTTGGCGTATGAAAGCATGCTACGGATAGCAAAAGGCTTAATATTTTGGCCGGGAATGTCGAAAGATTGAGCGAATCGCAAATTCTTGCGAGGTTTGCCAAACAAACAAGCCGAATAACGCTAATGAACCGTTAAAACAGTCTTGGGATGGTGGACCCTGGGACAAAATTGGATCCGACTTATTCGAAATTGATGGCCGACATTATCTTATTACTGTTGATTACAATTCGAATTTCATAGAGGTCGACTATTTATCTACTACCACGTCTGGTAAAGTAATAAGTATGCTAAAGAAACAGTTTGCCCGATTCGGTATTCCAAAAGTTATCTGTACTGATGGAGGACCACAGAATTCATCTCGTGAATTCGCGACGTTCACAGCGAAATGGGGCATAAATAATAATATTTCTTCACCTTACTACCCACAAGCTAACGGTAAAGCCGAGTCCGCTGTGAAAATTGTCAAACAGATGATGTCAAAATGCATTGCAGACGGTTCCGATCAGATTGAAAGTTTACTTGAAATTCGCAATACACCTCGCCAAGATACAGGTCTAAGTCCAGCGGAAATGTTTTCGGTAGGAAAACACGATCAATGATCCCGTGGCGACAATGGTAAAACCGAAAATACCGATATCGTTCCGGCCTCGCTACTTCCCTTAGTAAACTCAATTAGCTAGTTTTCAAAGTCTTTACTTTGCCTTTGGGAATGTAATTTGTACATGGACCGATATCTTTGCATTTTATATTCACTATATATATATTGTAATTGGAATCATCATATGACCAAAGTGCTTCTCAATCGCGTTTCTCAAGCGACATAACGTTTGTGATTTTTAATGCACTTCTGCAATCTGATGTTTAAATGCAAATTCAGACTTTTATTTCCGTTCATATCGTTAACAATATATTGTTCTATGTGGTCAATGATTTATTTTCACAAGATACGATTTCTCTTAGGACTAAACACACTCTCTCCAAAGATGCAATTAATATGCAATGTTATATTGGAACCTTTGGTAGTAAATCAGTTTTTTGAAACTGCTGCAATTTAGCAGTAAATTTGAATGTAATATTCAGAAAACTAAAGAATCAATATTTATATATTTGTAACAATTTTCGCGTGTTTGTTTTTCTGTAGTTTTAGTTTTGCCTATATAGATCTCTCTATATGTGCTCAGTCATTAGCTTCAACAGAATTTAACGTTTGATTGCTATTAGACTAACGTCCAAATCTTACTAATGATATATGTTTGAAATTTATATTTTATGGTGATTAAAGCATACAATGGGAAACATTTGTCGTTTTATATAGTGGGTTATGTCCCCCTGAATACAGGTGGCGTACGAATCGATCCGGTCCTAGCTTGTTGCGACCGCTATATTGACGTACGTAACGTAGGCTGTATTATAATATTGAATGTGATGATGGCTAGCAACTTCGGTGATTATGGATCGTGGGATCTTTCTGCACTCAATGAAGAACTTAAAAAGCGCGGTGCCAGAGTTTCAGGTCAGAAAGCGGAGTTAATAGAGAGGTACATATTCGCATTCAAAAAGTCTGAAAGGGCTTGGTCTCAATAACAAATAGATCTACATATTTTTTCAAGATTCAAATCATTCGATACGATGGCACTGACGCTATAAGCGAATTTGTGGTAATCATTTAATTAAACGATAGGCTGTGTCAACAGTCGTTTGTCATTTATGTTACAAAATGCCGACATTTCCCGACTTGGCAGGCATCTTTCTACTTTCATTTTACACTACAGTAAAATTTAGGCTAAGTGTAACTGTCTATATAATCATTTACATATCATAATATTTTGGTGATTTTTTTATCATTAAATAACAGTAGTAGGTTTTTGTGTAGTTTATTGATACAACAGTGGTGTGTATGCCCAAGAGGCAAGACAAAGTCCCAATTCTTGAATGGTGTAGGAAATCTAGAGTGCCCAAAGAGAATCACTGAGCTACAAGCAAACAGACAAACTTTACTTGTGACTATGTGTAACAGATTTTAACATGCTGTAAAAAGCATTTGTTGTAAATGCACATAACATATTAATCAGAAATATTCATGTATGGCAAATCTGGGTTCAATACCAGGCCACAAAATACTTAAGTTGTAAAATATTTGAAGTTTCTGCTGCTGGCCTTGGCACTTGGCTTTAATGGGTTAGAATAAAGACTGGCTTACCTAGTGTAAGACTAAATGGGGGAAAGTAATACAACCTTTAGTTTCAGTTGCTCAGCTTGGTACTGTCGCTGAGCATTAATGCCTAATTATGAGTTAAGGACACAACCTGCTGGCCTACTGCCTTGTTAAATTTGCAAGGCAACCAACAGAACTGATTTTCAATAATTTGGTTAAATATCTAACAACTGTTTGCAAATTAACAACCCCACCACTTCTTCAAGGCAGAAAATATGAGTCTGTTGCCTTGGATCAGTACTCCAATAAAACTAAAGTTGTGACAGAATCATGCAGCATTCATGTAAGCAAAACACATCCATATATTGCAGCTTCACTTGATGCTTTAGTTGCTAATTCTGACAACTTTGTGGAAGTAAAATGCCCATATAGTGCTAAAGACAGCATGATTTCAGAAAATACTGTTCCTTTCTTAAAAAACAAAGATGGTGATCTACAGCTCAGTACTACACATGATTACAACTATCAGATACAAGGTCAACTTTTCTGTACAAATGGAACTGAATGTGATTTAGTTGTTTATACATTCAATGATATGAGAATTGTAAATATTAAAGAAATGAATCTTTCATTAATGAAATGGTATCAAAACTCACAGAGTTTTATGAAAAATATTTTTAAAATGCTGTACTATAGAAAATTTTTTATAAGGAATATGAAGAATATTTATTTTGAAATAATGGTAAATTATTGACTTGTTACATTTTTAATGGTATGCTTGTATTGAGGATTGAGACATAATGTCTTTAAAAATAAAAATAGGAAAAAATCATTCTTTAAAAGCTACTTGTCTAAGGAAGTTTTAAAATAACACTTTAATATTACATATATTCTAGAAAGAATTAAAGATTTGTTAAAATTTTCTTAAAAGTTCATATTTAAATACATTTTTTTAACTTCGAAAGAGAATTCTATGAAAAATGTAAACACACATTCTTGTATTGTGATAAAGTATACCGGTAGACTTTTGGTTCAACAGTAATGGCTAAATAACATGCATACAAAATAAACTTTTTCTGACAAACAAATTCAAGAGTCTTTTTTAAATTAAATGTGAAGTACATGTACACTTTAACAATTTGTGTATTAAATTCAAGTAATATTCCAAAATATTCTTTACTTGTACCCATTGTAAATAAAATGTCATTTAAATAATAGTAGGTGTCATTTTTTTGTTATTTGTGTTTGTGGCTCAGTGTATTCAGCATTAGCCTCGTAGTCCACTGTCTCTCACCACTGTGGGTTCATACCTTATATGGGCTCATATGTTAGAAAGTGGTTTCATCTGCCATTGGCCTTTATTGGTTGGCTCGGTGTCAGTATAATGTGACCAGGTGGTATATAGTATGTATCTGCCAAACTGTGTATCAGTGTAACAGCAATATAAAGATAACATCAGTCTGCACTTGTCAAGACACTTCAATCATGCACCATGCATGTCATGACATGATTGTAGAATTGTTAAAGCAATGTTAAACAATAAATAAATCATCATCATCATAAAGAAGATTAAACATCATCATCATCAAGATTTCAACATCTTTACCAGCATGGGATAACAAAAAGATGAATATGAGGGGCCATATTTAAAGAATAATATCATCAGACTGAATATAATTTTGTCAAAAATCAAAGAAAAATAATTATATTAAAAATAAGAATAATAAACTTTGAAACAAAGCAAATGCAATCAATTCTTATTATTACATTGACTTCATATGTGAAACAGAAGTCATATATAAACTAAGATTTTTACTATGGTTTCTGTATAGGTCCTGAATTGGAGGTTGTTTTGACCCAACTCGCCAAGGATTATTTTTTATGTTGTTTGGGCAAAATACAAGAAACGAGCTGCTAAGAGAGGGTGGTGCTTGCCAAAGGGTTACATGTAGGTCAACATCACTTGAATCCGAAAATCTGACGTTTTATGACAATTGGATTTCTCGAAAATCCGAGTCATCTCGGCCTAGCTCTTGGCGATAGTATATGTGTATGTTCTATCACTATTTATAATTACAATAGAGTATAAGTCATTTGGAATGAGAATTGTTCGCATTTGATGAAAATAGCATCTAAATATATTTATGAAGTTTGATGTACCAAAGACGGTTTCTCCGACATAATCGGAGGGCAAAAATGTTCCCTGCAAACAACGCTAGTCTCCCACAATTTATATTTTTGTTCTGAAGAGTTCATGCGAATAGAAAATATCCACTTTTTCCTTAGTTTCATATCTTTGGGAAAATAATGCCCCCTTTATTCGAACATCCAGTTACGCAATAACATGTTTTTGGCATTTTGATAGAAAAATCTCCTCAGTTACAGTGTAAACAATGGCTACGGATGGACCGGATCGATAGCAGCGCCACCAATTTCAACGTTACGAACCATAACTCACAAATGTAGGCCATTACAATTTTCCCTCAGCGATTGAATGCTCTTTGCCAGTAGCACATAAAATGGACCGAAACTCAATACATATTTTATTTTGTTATTGACTAAATAGAAATAGCTGTAGTTATTATTGTTAATATCGTAATTACTCATGATCATAATCATTATAATAAATATTTCAAACTGATTTGGTCTCATTATTTGTAAATCAGAAAGTATTTTAAAAAAATGCTAGATTTGTTGAGATAAGAAGTGGAAAGAGATTTTTAAATGTCGAAAAGTTTTTCCTCTTAAATTATTTTTTGTTTAATTTATCATGCCAGGGTTTAAAAACGGAACATTTCTCATTCTCTAAAAATGTTCTTAAACAGAAACTGCGCATATACACTAGAATTAAACTTCTTTAAAGCTGTCGAAATAGAAGAATTAATATCTTTTACTATGAAAACATTATTTCCATAACTAACATTTATTTTAATACGATTCCATATTAAATAAAAAATTAATTAAATGTTAGTAGGATAGAAATTGAAAAAGTATGAACATTTAGTACAAACTATAAAATTTAAAAAATAAACAACCAGGTTTCTACTTTATCTCCAAACGAACATAAAATATTTAAAAATTTATAATTTTAGATCAAAGAAAAAAAAAAGGATTTGCACACAGAAAAGGTGTAACATTACAATCTATATCTTTTTATTAAGAACAAAAACTTTACTTTTTCTGATTTATTTTCTACTTTCTAGACAATTGCTATATAAATACTTTCAAACGGGTTTTTGTCAACTAATAATTTTACAATCTGTCATATGTAACAAACTTTAAGTATAGATTGTGTCTACATGTAAGCCAACATTTAAATGCTGATCATTTGTGAATCGACCATGGACTCAAAACCCAACCTGGAAAGAAAAAGTGGGTCAAAGACTTAATGGGCCGGGTTAATTTTCAAATTTCCATTGAATGGGTGTAAAGTGTGAAAAGTATTTTAGATAATTACACAAAGCAAGATGCACAAGTTTTTTTGTAATACTTCGCAGAAAGTCATGAAAAATGGGGAATAGTTCCAACAATGACGATATATATGAAAGAGTAATGAAACAAGTATATATATATATATATATATATATATATATATATATATATATATATATATATATATATATATATATATATAAAGAAATCTCATTCATTTTGACATTTTCTAAAGCTACAGTAAATTGAAAAAATGTGCACCAGAAACTTTACATTGAACACCAGCTAAGTCTGGATAAATTGGAAAAATATCTTGAAATATTTCCATAAAGTCAGGTGCACATTTTCAATATAAATAAAAACATTCTGTGAAGTTTCAAGGTTTTTGGTTGAAAACTGTAGATGGAGTTGAGTTCACAAAGTTGGTACCCTTTTTTCGCCGCCCGCCCGACATTCATCATACTATAAACCGGATTTGCATTCCGTGCAACCCGGCCAAAAAAGGTATATTTTTGGAAGAGGGAATCGACTTAACGCCTCCTGCATTTTAGTTAAAACTTACTCAGTGTGTTCATGCTTTTTTGATTACAAAATGCAATAAAATCTATTTCACATTGAAAAAAATTTATCACCTACTTAATGTGTTATTTTGTTTTAATGGAAGTGTATTTTCTTTCATTTGTTAAAGTTAATTTCATGTTCAGTTAATTTCTGAAATCTGAATTCCTTTCAGAGTTTCTGTTCTGCTAGGTTCGGTTTTGCTTCTGCTTGTCTGTTTTACAGGTGATGCCTGTAGGGTGTCGAGAGCTCTCCTAGCTCCATTTGTAATTTGGATAGCTTTTTTAAATTAATTATTCTTATATTATTCTTCAGCAGCTTTCGACCAAACAAACTATGTTAAGTTCTCTGAAGAACATATTTTTTTCTATCATATATTTATTTTCAAGTATTTTTTATTTGTCTTAACTTTTCAAATTGTTAATTAGTAGGTATCAGAAATGAGGAAAAAGGGGGAACACAACGCGTTAAACGATTTAGTATCAGTGATGTGTGTTTAATATGTATACAAAGTATAAAAATAACGGGCGCTGTTAAACTAGAAAAAAAAATTTATTAGGATAACAAAAAATTAATTTGGTCACACGGTTCTTATTATTTTTCCCTGAGATATAGGATGCAACCCGTACGCAGTTACGTATGTACACATGTACACTGTTGTCAGCGCTTTAACAAGTGTTTTTCTCAACAAAATTTCATGATATTTGATACCGAGTGGTGTTTTTTCGCACAGATTTATTTTACAGTCTGGCAGCTTCATTTTTCCTGAACCTGACAGAAGTGCTGCGTTCCTTTATTACTTTTTATACAGTTGCACCACTTTAATCTTGCATGAACTAACAGGTGTTGTTAAATTTCTTCAAAATAACGTTATTTGCTTTTCAGATGTTGTGTTTTATGGTTTCAATGTTGAATTTAGTTGTTCACAAATGATAGGTTTCATCAGCGGTCTGCCTTCTCGTGGTGGTGCTGGAAACAGTTTTTAGCCATGGGAATTTATTATTCAAATCCAATATATTATCCATGTATACCTTAATTATGCACTCAAGTCTGCACATTAGATTTGTATGTTTACATGTAGTACAGTTCAAGTTATTTTCAACCACAATATTGAATAATTTACATGTAGTTAGGAGCTGGCAAAATGTAGTTTAACATTAATACTTTAGACGTTGACTGCATATTTAACACACTTGTGTGTTGGTATAAGGATCAGTAATACCGTATCGGTTTTTGACGGGACGTATTATGGTATACCGTTCGTATGTCTGTCCGTCACCTTTTGCTTGTGTATTGAACTACTTCTACAGTTTTTAAGCAAACGTTTACAGGGGTATTTTTACACTACACATTCCTTGTGAATTGAACTTCTACAAGAATTGAACAAATGTTTTGAAACTTCACAGGTATATAACTAATGACTTGCGGATGCTGTGGATTTTTTTTTAAAATTGAAAAAACAAAATAACAACTGTCGTCTTAAATTCTTGGATTTTTATAATACACATTCCTTCTTCATTTATCGGGACAGATCCTAGTGTGAGAAAGTTTGTCAGTTCGCTTGCCGAAGGTCGGTTGTTTTCTCCGGGCACTCCGGTTTCCTCCACCAGCCCAGAACTGACCGCATCGAAATAAGTGAAAGACTCTTGACTGGGGCGAAAAACACCATTACTCCACTCCACTCCACTCCTTCATTAAAAATCTCCTTCTACATTCCAGCAAATGTTTTGGAACTTTTAAGTCGTGCTACTACTGCAGAAGTTTTTTTTCAGATTGAAAAAAAAAACCACAATCGGTCATCTTGAATTTTTATACTACGCATTTATTGTGCATTGAACTTCTTTTACAGTTTTCGAGCAAATGTTTTCAAACTTTACAAGTTTGTAACTTATTAGTCGAGGATGCTGTGGAATTTTTTAATCAAATTAAAAAATAGTCGATGTTAATTATCTTGGATTTTAATAATACATATTCCTTGTGCACTGGACTACTTTTACAGTTTTCTAGCAAAAGTTTGTAAACTTTACAGGTGTGACTTATGACTTCAGAATTCTGTGGAATATTTGTTTTGACAGATTGCAAAAAACCAGGAATCTGGCTCAGAAAAAGAAACATAATAGTTTGTTGAAACATGATTTTGATAATATCAGTTTAACCATATAAGAGAGTTTAAGTATTATATCCTCTCAAATATTGGCACCATTATCAGTTACTACTATGTCATCTTTTGCATTGGTAATAAATATTAAGATGATGAATATTAAGTACGAATTACTTGATTGAATATTTGAATGAAGTCACTAGTCTCCCCATGGTATCACCTTTTCTAATTTTCTTAATAATTGTTACAGTCACGTGAGTAGCCCTTGATCTTTACAGAAAAAAATATAAGTAATACTAAATATCATACAACACTTCATTATGATGAGATTAGTATGGCTTGTGATGTTTTGAATTGTTTTTAATGAATATATCTTATGTTATAATTATATATGAAGAGATGGTTATTTCTTGTTTGTTTGTTTAAAAAGGCTCTAATGTGTAAAAAAAAAAATTGACAGATGTTTGTATAATAATTCTTAATGCATGGTCCTTTAAATAGTAAAAATTGTGTAAGAAAACCATTGAAATTATTTGAAAATAAAAACCTTTGTTAAAAATTTAGGAGTTTAATCATATATTTGTTAGTCATCGTTTTTATGTTCTTTGATGTATTTTTATTGGTAAGTTGAATTTGTTTAAATACAAGCTTACTGTCACTGCTTTATCATAAACAATTCCATAGACCTTTTTCGTATTTGCTTGTTAGGACTGGATAGAGTATTATGGTTTATTTAGAAAATACTAATGATATTTAAAGGGAAAACATCTGATTCCTACCGTTTAAGCGTTAGAAACCTCCCAATATAATATATACTTCCTTTTATTAATGCCATAGCTAAAGATTTAACTTAAATGCTTGTCTATTGTAATCAATATTATAAGTTTTGTGATTTTTTTTTCAGCCAGCTGCAGGTCACAGAAAGCATGTTTTTGCAAAATTATTTATCTAGAACGGTAATTGCCTCGCCACTGTTTATAAAATGTTGGTGTTCAGAAAACCATTGACATCTATAGTTTTTGTCCTCCATACTACCGCTTAACATAAACTTAAAAGGATTGGAACATTAAGTCCTATGATGTGAAGGACATTTGAAGAAGTCAAATTGAAGTCTATGTATCTTCAACAACATACCAAAAATGGTAAACTATATTTTTATTTAAATTTATTTATTTATTATTATTATTATTTATTTATTTATGACATATCATGCATAATTCATTTTTATCTTATTTTAATCTTCCATTTAAGTTAAATAGGCTTAATTCTAGAATAAACATTTAAAATTGAAGCTTATAAATATAAAATCTTCAAATCTGATAACCACTGGTTTAAAAAGTTGAACACTTATGATCACTGGTTGTGTTTTTTAATCTTTCATGATCACTACTTGTGTTTAATTATATTTGTTTTCATTTATGTAAGTATTATGTCTTATTGTAATTTAAACTTAACTGTTCATTCTAAATGCTTTGGAGTCGTATGTATCCTCAAATTCTATTCCCTTGTTTCGATTTTGACAAATCAAGATAACCGATATCCACTGACATTTAAAGCTGCATTAAGTTTTCCTAGGAAAAAAATAAAACGGTGCTGATCTATTTAATGGTGTTCCTAATGAACAATGTTACAGGTAAGTAAGTAAGTAAGTAAGTTTTTTTTTTATTAAAGTGTCATGTGCATAACTTCTCATACAAGTGTCTTAAACAATAATGCGTTAAATTACACCCTGCCATTGGGCCTATAAGTCACTATTCAATCTATGGACATCAAATAATGAATTTACAAAAATATTAAAATAATTGTAGCGGCAAACACTTAACACACAGATATATATATATTATATATATATATATATAAACTTATGGTTTGTATTATATAATTATATATATGGTTCGGTTGGTAATATTTACCAATTAGTTTTTTTTTTCATCACTGCCTCTCGTCTTTTTGTAAAACATCTCACTAAATATTTCGATAGTTTTTTTGGTTTTATGTTCATAATGGAGGTAAATGTCTCATTCATGTTGTTTTTAGTTATTTCTGGAAACAGTTTATTTCGTATATTAGAATAAAGGTCACAATGAAGTAGAAAATGGATTTCTGGTTTAACCTCATTTTGATTGCAGAATTTACATATCCTCTCATGTGGAGCTTCACCAATATAACGTCCAGTTTCTAACCGTAACGGTAGAATCCCGCATCGAACTGTGCTAACTGCGATCTTTCACGTTTGTTTAAATTTAATAAAACATACTGTTCTACAAAATCTATATTAATGCCTGATTTATTCTGAAAATATTGCAACAAATTTAATCTTGATAATATGTCTTTGAGGTCACTACACCAATTATTTTTGCATTTGTCAAAATCCATTTTAAGTGCGAATTTTGTAATACGGTCGTCATCAAACATAAACAATCGGTTCCAGTATCTGATAATGTTAATCCATCTGCGGTACTCGCATGGAATCCATCCTATGTCACCCTGTATTGCCAAGATTGGAGCAAAACGGTGCAAACCAAGAATATATCTTATAGCTCCGTTTTGAACGTTCTATAATGCTGGATATTTACGGTAACCCCAAATGCCTGAATCATAGTCCAGTATCGGTACCATACATGAGTAATATAGTTTTTCGAAAGATTTGTATCACAATTCCTTCATGTTGTGAACTTTTGATATAATTTTACCCATTGCTCTTTTTGCACTTTTTGCTAAAAGATCAGCGTTTTTCACAAAATCACCTTTATAACTACATTTGGTTCAGCGCTAAAAGCTTGAATAAATATAGAAATGGCAGTAATTTTCCAGTGAGACATAGCCAGTGGGATCTAATTTTAAAACATGGTTACGTAATAAAAAACCGGGTTATTTAAACACAACTTACAAAACGGTAGAATACGATAAATTAAACACAGAATGTCATTAAATTAGTCATTTGTGACTTTGTAAGGGATAAATAACACAATGCGAATACATTTGGGTATTAATAATTTATGCAATATGTGAAATCTGTAAGGTTTCCTTTGGGTATCTGATCATTAGTGCGTACATGCTCCAGGCTTATAATAATAATCTTTGAACAAGTGACTAACCCGTTAATGATTCGATCGATTTTACAATATTTACAGCTAATATGAATAAAATTTTAAAAAAGGAATCTCGCGGATCGAGATTAGGAGTTATAGATTATATATAAATATAAATATATATATAATGAACATTAAGAATTGAAAACTTGATGCAGCTTTAAACTCTACATTCTTTGTAATTATACATAATACATATTTTCATACTAAAATTGAAAAAAAAAAACATCTGTGACAAGTTCTTAAACTTCACTTTAGAGCCACATTTTAACGCGTTAAAGTTTGTAGTAAAAAAATGCCAATTACCTAGCATAAATAAACATCTAAATCAAATGTTTTTTTTTCTTTACAGTTTCTAATGCACTTGGGCCGAAATTAAATACGTTAAATCTGATTAAATCTGTCACATACATGTAGGATGTATATAGTGCAGCAGAAGATGGGTCTTATTAGTCATCATACATGTATTTCTTACAAGTTTTTTAAACTGTATTACATTTATCATTTCCAACAACATTTTTGAAGAATAAAAACAACAGTTTTTGTGAAAAAAGTACAGTTTAACGCAGAAAAACACTGACATACGTCATAACATTACTGATAAGTTTCATTCTCAAAAAATTCCACGATGGCCTATTTAGTCACTTTTACCGCTGAAGGTTATCATGCGAGATCGTTTTCTTTTTTGGTGATTCAGGCTTGTGATAATTAAAAAGTCGCATTGTCAAAAATGTTGAAATTATATCTACGAAAACGGCGTAAAAGTTTAAACAGAATATTATCCTTTTTTGACTAAAATTAAATGAAGAGCATTTGGATACAGAGATTGTTACTGTGTTGTTTGATTGTTACAATTGACAGTAAATAATATGTTGACATTTAATACTACTTAGTGCGATGGCATAATCATTTTTACTTGAATTTTTTGACCGGACAACTGTGCTTCGGACAATTCCTGAGTGAAGAAGGCGAATAAATTTTTTTTCTTGTGCTAGTATTTGTTTTTCACCCGTTAAATTTGCTGTCGATGCCATGATTTTTATCATATTTTTAATGGAATGGATGAAAAGAATTTGGCTATTGTACAAATGTTCTTAATCTGGTTTTATGTTGTGTTGTGATTTTTTATGAAAGGCACGTGTGTTCAGTACGCTACCAGGGGATTTCCTATGACGTCATATAAAGAAGTCCCACTGAAAGAGCGCGTGTTTTTAGCGCTAATGGTGAATCACCACATTCGGTTTAAACCAAATTCAGTAAACAAAACTAGTCTAATGTTAAATAAATTAATTTATTTTCATGTTTGAACAAGAAATGCAAAAGAATGGCACTGTATCACTTATTTGTGATACAAAACCAAATATATTACTTTTACTTACAGCAAAATCTATAAAACAATACATCTCTTCAAATCTTTTCTTTTAATCCCTAAGGTCAAACATTTTCCATTGTAGATAATTTCCTGTAAGTACATAATCAGATTACGTTGTAATATTGTCTTTGATACCTGAATTTACTAATATTTCTTTTGATTCTACTATTAAAATTTGTTTCAACATGCATCTTTTAGGATTATGCATCAAAACTTTTTAAGTCTGACATTATTCATTAAGAAATATTAGCATTTAACTTCTTCAGAAATCATCTGTTTTTCTATTGCTTTTAGGTTTTGCTTTTAAAGTATTAGTAACACATATAAATATTTTCACATTTGCAAAGCCTCTGTAAGACCATACTGAATGACTTAGAATTTTTATCAGTGGAAATCACAGTCTCGGAAAATCGGTCAACATTCGTAACCTTTAATGACAGCTGAGACAGCAATTTGGAACATCTCGGAAGTTAAGAATGCGTTTTTTTTTTTTTTTTTTTTTTTTTTTTTTTTTTTTTTTTTCCTAATCGATACCTTGTGCTCATTAGATACAAGATAGCAGCACAAAGCTTAATTTTCTTTGTTTTCTTCTGGAGACAAATGTCAGTTAAACATTTTATATAGTCGGAAATGTTTCCATTTGTGCGCAGTTTTGTCAAAAGAAGTCTGCATAACAATCCAAATTATTAAAATGGTAGAAAAGTATATTTTTGCAAATCGAAATAACAGCTAACTTGAAGGGGCGGATATGGTTTTCTTAAAAAATTGCAATCCTTACATTGAAAGGCTAAAGGGGCAAAATTAACCTCTGTATTTTTGTGAGGATGAATAGAATTGAAATACGTAATAACTTTTTTCAGTGAGGCTGGTGAAACGCTCCTAAATTACAAAGTAGAAAATCGTACGTAGTATGTATGTGTTTTTAGTAGACATGGTTGTTTATAGTGTCTATAAACGACTGCTTAAAACGAAGTGGCATTTAAAAAAGTGGATGACAATGATTATGTTTTATTTCAGATTTGTTTATATATACACAACAATATGAAATTTTAATGCTTGTTGAATATTGAATACTTTATGGTTAAGGCAGTAGTTTTTGAGTAAATGTCTTTTCAAATTGGGGCCTCAGTGCTTTAGTGAGAAAATAATCAAAATGTCTTTTACAAATAACATTTCTTAACCACCCCCGCCGCATAAAAAGCAAAACAAAATGATTATTTTTGTTTCAATATATCGGTAATCATCGTTTTTAAACAAAACCTTTCACGACAGTCGACAAATTTAAAGACAAGATTTCTTTGGAAGGTCTCTCAGATAACGAGATGTTTCCTAACGTAGCCCTACAAAACGTATTATAATAAAATATTGAGGGGTAAACTCAAACTATTTAAACAATTAACATAATAACTTGTCATGTAATGAATGACATTCAGTATAAACAAATTACCACGAATTTAAAACTAACACAACGTTAGTAGACTTTATAATAAATGCTATCTGCATTTCTAATGTAATTAGAAACAAGTACATGGAAAACCATCTTTCAACTTACAAATAGCTTAACAGCAAGTACCTGCGGATCCTTATTGACCGTTTTGTTTAAACCAGTTAAACGAAATGGGTTTTAATTTTTTGCGAGGATTGTTGGTGCAGTATATTGCTTAGTACTCTAATTTATCAAGCGATTACTACGATAACGAAAGAACAAAAAATCCAGTTAAAAAATAACTGCCAATTAATATCTAAACGGCAGTGAACAAAAAAGTATTCTTTATTAGTTGTTAAGGTTTTTCAATTCTGTCAGCAGCGTGAAAAAATGAAGGCGTTGTGTCTGAATTTGAGGGTCTGTAGTAAGGTAGATTATAACGTTTTATACCCGAAAATATCTTTTAAAAGGCAGATATTTATGTTTAATGGGATTTGGATATATCTCTATAAAATAACTTTTATTTTTGTCCACGGTAAATCGTTACTGTGAAAATTCACTCTAATACAACGGATTTATGTTTGTGATCACGCCATATTTCGAAAATTTATAACTCATGAGAGATTTACAATAACAGTTTTTTTTAAAGTTACTGTGGTTCATTAGGGACAAAAACTTGTTTTTACGGAGATAATTACAAAATCAGTTCTTTCACAAATAGCTGTAAGCAGTTTTTTGTTCGAATAACTGTAATATATGGGCTTTCATGTTTCCAATTAATTTGTTTAAATTGGTCTTTTACAGCTTTGTTGAATTATTTCTTGCCGCAATTATTTTTTTTTTATTATTTTTTACCTTAAAGTTTGCAATTAAAACAAATCTTGGTACCTTTATAAAGCATACAAGACAACACAACGCCACACAAAAAACGTTGACGTCCGTTTTGATATGTTTTTTTAAAACGGTTTTACTATCGTAATTGTTATTCGAGCAAGAGTTCTGAAATACTGAAATACATAAAATGTTCGCTTATCAGGCTTATTCTTGACTGGGGCGTAAAACACCATTACTCCTCTCAACTCCACTCGTTTGCTTTAGGGTTTTAACGGAAACACCATCGATAGTGGACCTTACAAGTATAACTTTTATTGTGAAATAATTATGCAACTATGTGCTTATTGAATGAGTAATAATGGTTCTGGGTTAAGAAGTTAAAAAGTATCCACTCTACAGAATTAAATCTTAACAATCCAAAAAGGAAGAAAGTTTAAAATTGGATTGATATTTTGTTTACTATATACATGAAATAGACCTTTGAAATATAAAGCTGTGGATTCAATTATTATCCGTATAAAGAAAATCAACTTTCTTATTTCCTTAGGATCTTATGTTGATAACTTGATCTGTTTACCTGATCTATCACTGAATCTCCAAAAAACAAAATACGATAGACATTCAAAGTCGGCTTGTTCATTACTTAACGACTTATTTTGTTTGTTAAGAATTCCTCGTTATCAAATTGAATGCTGGCCCCATCAGAAAAAAATGACTAAAATAAAAGAAACTGGTTGTTAAATGCACCTTTTTGCATTATATAGAAGAACGAGATTATTAACTAAAAATTATTTCAAGACGCACCAGCTAAAGCAACTAAGATACAATAAATGTTAATTATAAACACTCTAAAGAGAACTAAGCAGAAGCCTATTTTTGCCACCGATTTCAAACCTCCGTATATTGGACAGGCACTAATTTAACTCCCTAATTGTATGGTAAAAGTATTATCTGACGTCTTAGTAAATTAAATATTTTTATTTTATTTACACTTAAACTAACTTTGCTGTAGTTGTTTTTAAATACATTATTTTATAAAAATTCAAAAGTAGCACATGACGCTATTAAAGGCGATAAACTACTCCCCTGAGAATTGTTGTTAAAAGTCACTATATATATATACAATTTACGTGTCACATTACGAAAGTCTGTAAACTATAAACTGCTAGCCTGAAAGATTTTTTTTAGCGACAAATGATTTTCCTTTTGAAATTCAATAAAAAATTTCAAATTCATTTAAATATTGATCCTTCGTTTTTAATATAACAAGCAAATGAAAGGTTTTTTTTTTTTTTTTTTTTTTTTTTTTTTTTAAATTCAACATGAAAACAAAATAATGAGAATCATAAAAACATTATCTTATCCCCGTTTAATGATGCAAGGTGTATGTCATTGACTGAAAAGTTTTTTAATATGTGTTTGACTAGATTTACCACGCTCTCTTTTACTAGGGGAAAGGGCTTAGTTGTTGAACATTCTCCAACATTCATTTGCAATTTTGAGATATCAAAACTATACAGTTGAACATAACTTGTTTGATAACATAATTACTATTTACAAATTTGATAAAACCAGATCCCAAGACGTTTTGTTAAACGGAACAAAATCAAAGCTGTCAAAGAAGATGATGTATTTTATACTCGCTTTAACCTATGCGGAATACGTCGATTCGTAAATTATTTATCTCTTTATGAAAGACAATATAATCCTATTCATTTGTGGCTTTGGATTAAAAACCGCATAACTGCGTAAACTTTATGACGTGGTAATCCCAACTTTAATAAGTCTGACATGACATCTTGCTGTCGTATTCTGTCGATATTAATTATCATCCCATAGTACTTTAGATATTTATAAAAAGTCCATAGAATTTTAACATTTTGAATCAAACAAGTTTGATTATTAAAAAGGAGTGTCTTGGTACTTGATTCCATTAATGCTTTCTAAACCTTGACATCTGGCGCTGTGTTCAGACATAAGGCGAATTGTTGAACCTGGATGTAAACGTAGGTATATACTTTGAAGTGTCTTTTGTTTTAAACATCCAATTTTAGAAAATACAATAAGAAATCCGATTCTAAAATTCTTGTTCATCCAACCGTAAATAATCGGATTAGATGCTGCATTGCTAAAAGCGAGTAACTGTGAAAACAGCCACAAAACGTGAATACTTTCTTGATTGTAAATTTCTGGTTTTTTGTCTCCTATTAACGTCAAAACATGAAGTGGTAACCAGGCAAAGACGTAGTATATAACGACTACTACAAACATCTTTATTGTCTGAAAGAGATAAAAATATATTTGATATATTGTGTTAATTAACATTTTCAGAAAACGTTGTGTTTGTTTAATAAACAACTGACTGTAAAAATTAAAATGTAAGAACCCACCAAAACTCTTCATTCTCACACAAGAGTGTATAAGTTATCAAAATGCCCAGTGGCGGTCAGTTAAACAATCCTTGGTGACAATAAATTTGTTTTTCTAATCTTCTATGTTTATTCCGTTTACCAGTTACTCTGTGTTTGTTATCGTTTGTGTTTGCTATTGTTTGTGTTTGCTGTGACCAATTTAAAACAGTTTATGTTATAAGTTCATTCAAAGAAAAAAAAGAAACGTACGGTTTTCTTAGGTAAGTGTATTTCATACATTAAGAGGCTTTATAGTGTTAATGCACACTTATGTTGTTACCTATGTCTACATAAGATTTAATACATGTTTTATAGACCAATATCATTACATAATTCCCAAGTTAAAAACAGTGAAAAATTAATGATTTTGTGAAAATATAATTCAAAATTTTATAAATTTTATACATTATGTTCCAATACATCACAAACATACCAGTCTTTTTCCAATTCACATTAAAAAAGTAAAAACTGAAAATGGCCAGTTCGGTTACACACTTGAACTTCCATCAATTTCAGTAATAATGTCAACGTAAATATATAACAGCAATGACAAATGACATAACTACCAAGTCCAAAAATATACATTTTTTTACCTTAGGAAAGTACAAATATGGTCATCGAAAAACGGTTATAAGTTTTCTAAAACAAATACTTGTTGCATATATTTCTGTAATAAAAAGCAAAATTTTTGATGATTCTGAGCTGTTAATTAATGACAGCTTTATCAAAATTGTAAAAAAAGGTTTTTAGAATAAATTACTCAAAATAACTTTTATTCCTTATATTAAAAGCCTCAAGGAACATTATGAAAGTTTATCTTATACAAATTGGGGGTGGTGTTCAACCAACCTTACTTTATTTGTACAAATACCCTAATAAGATCCAAGCTGTTTAAAAACTTTTATTCAGTGTGCAAAACACACATAAATAATATGAAAGATTAAAACACAAAATGACAAAACACCCATATCTTACACACATTTACTCATAATACCAATATGTTACCATGATAACAATATTTCAATCAAGCAAATTATGGATGACACGTTTCTTAAGTTTATATCTCAAAAGGTTGCACAAAAAGCGAAAAAAAAAATAACCAAGCTTTCTTTTGTTAATTAACTGTTTTCTAATAAATGGTAAATACTATATTTAAAGTTTTAATTCTCGGAAATTAAGAACTACTGTCTATACATTTGAATACTAATATATTGTTTTGGCAATACACATATTAAATTTAAAATGCCCGAAATATTGAGATGACAATCTTTTCTTGTAGATATCAAATTATATATGTGTAATATATAATATATATAACACCAGTGGACATTTTAAAACAAACATAAATCCTTCACCGTTAATTTTGCATTACAAAAAAGTGAGCTTAATATATATATATATATATATATATATATATATATATATATATATATATATATATATATATATATATATATATATTTGGTTAATAAATATATAATACAACTACCAGTTAAATTTTGATGTGCCAGATGTGCACATTTCGGAAATTCATTCCTCATCAGTGACACTAAGTCCGAAAAGTTTGATACATAAAAACTATAAGCCAAACAGTTGAAAATAATGAATCTGAAGTTTCAAAATCATATACATCCAAATCCAGCTAAGGAATGCTTTGCATGAGGGAACAAACCTTAGTTTTTAATAAATTTCAAATTTTAGACGACTGAAAATTTTAATCAATTGTACATTTTCTGACACAGCACAAAGTACTGCCTACTGAGTTATGGATACCCTCGGGGAGTTTTATTCCACCAGTATTATGTGTCTGTTCCAAAAAAGAACTTGTACAATTTCTTTTCTAAAATTTAGACATTTTAGTTGTTTATCATTCATATCGATTATTAAATTTTGTATACTTTTTAACAATCTTCAGGAAAATTGAGTTTTAATTCTTATTTAAATTCATATTTTGTTTTTATAGTGTATTGAGGAATATTTTGTTTATGTTTCTAGTTTCCTCCATCTTATAAGCATCACACCATAGTGATAATTATAATTTTCAGTTAAAGTATACGTAAATTATATTTTCTTTGTAAACTCTGCCTAAATTTTCTAAGACTTCTTACAAAAACTAATTTTAGTAATTTTTTCTGGGTAGAAACCATCTTGACAATTATAGTTTTTTTTATTTTACAACCCGTTATAGTAACAAGGACATTCGTTTATAAACTTGTATCGCATTGCAAACGCCTCAGAGATTTTACGTAACTTGATGAGATGTATCATTCGAAAACTACTCAGATCAATCGTAATTCTGTATTATTAACGGTCCTTTTACTTCATTAAATTTATCATCCCAAAAGTATTTGTAAAACGTTCGTTCAATGTCATTTCAATGTCATTTAAATAGTCAATATTTGGCTTTGGGGGACTGGTAAATGAATGTGTTAAGCAAGAGCAAGTTTTTGACCACCGTGATTTTATCGAATGGTGTTAACAATCGCTTGGACCATCTTATGATGTCTTTTTAATTCCATAATTAAGTTCAATAATATCAATAATATTTTCAAGATTTGCTGTGTAATTAATGCTTAAATTTCCGAATGGACCATTCTGAATATTGTTGTACACAAATATATTAACTTGCATATCATAATAGCCTTTGTTTTCATTTTATTCTGTTTAAGTCCTGAAAGAAACTAGAACAGTAAATCAGCACATTCTTAAGTCATTTGTAAATAAACATGTATCATGAGCAGGATGAAATAAACATACATCCGTACTTCTTATCTTTATACGTCCGCTTTTGGAAAAAAGAACCTATTATGATGATGCTGTCCCTCGTAATGTCTGTTAACAATTAGTTTGTTACCTCAATTATTCCTATAGTTTCAAACGGAATTCAATGAAATTTAGTATGTTTGTTTGTTATTTACTAAAGGTGTGTATGTCATAAAACATGATACTTACTTAAATATTAAATAGAGTTATGCTCGATTTACACTTAGATTTGTTTTTCACGATAAAGGAATCTTATGACATTAACTAGTTTTGAATGGATTTAAATGACATTCGGCTTGTGTGTTTGTAATGGCCTGAAGGTATAGGAATTTTGAAATTGTGATGATGCCTAAATATTTATGGGAGTTATGCACTTTTTTACTTGACTTTGTTATGACCTGAAGTCATGCATATGATGCTATATAACTCTTTAATGGAGTATGCCCCTTTGATACTTAGATTTTTTTACACAATAACTCCATTTTTGTTCAAAAGGTGATAAGTACTTATTGCAGATAACCAATTAAATGTACTACAATATCCCACTAGCTGGTGTATTATGTACTGCTTTGTGGTACTCTTCTTTATTCTTATCATGAAAAACAAAAATCAGATTATTTCAGCACATTAAACAAATCAATGTAAAAAAGTGATCACTTTTACGACATCACCGAGAAATTAAAAAAAAGTAAAAAAAGAAATCATTTTGTAAAACTAAGCTGTTCATTTTGATCCGCTGTATTAATTCTTGGCCGAAATTAAAATATTATGTTTTTTTTAATTTGAAGAGATCGAGTCGAAAGCTTTCTTTACTAAGAAAAGTATGCTAGGATTTTTTTTTGTTTGTGAGTTGAAGTACACCGTATATCATTCGAGTATTTTCTTCTTCATATCTCCCATTTGGGTGGTTTAAATGGATAAAAATATCCAAAACTACTCTAATTTGTTTTGCAATACAGACACAAGACGAAATATCATCTTTAAGCTAGCTTAAAGGTGGCTTAAAGATGGTTTAAATATTCTTCAAGCCATCTTTAAGCTATCTTTAAGTTGCTTCAAGATGTCTTTAAGCCATCTTTAAGCTTGGCTTAAAGATGGCTTAATGGCACTGAAATTTTAAGCCATCTTTAAGCCATCTTTTAGCGCGGAAAAATTATTATTGGTAGTAATGGATATTTATTGCTTAATTAATTACTTTATTTATTTAAGAATTAAAAAAAATATTTTTTTTATTTTTTTTTTCAAAAAATTTATTTTAAAAAATTATACAAATTGATATTTTTAAAAAGTTTATAACTCATATTATATTTACTTTCCTGTATATTTTCAAATGTTTTAATTTAAAAAAATATTTTATTTAAAAAAATTTATACAAAATGATATTTTTAAAAAGTATATAATTCATATTTTATTTACTTTCCTGTATATTTGTTTAAATGTAAAAGTTATACTTCATTATGTATTTCCATTTTTTTTATTATTATTTATTTATCTTATATTTTATTTTGTCATTATTATCTTTAATGATAACATCACGTTGACTTATGTCTTACCTATAACACTTGTCCTGAGCGGGGAACTCGTTATCCTTTGGTTGTCAGGCACTGCATTCTTATCCAGTAGGCCACGGTGTAGGATGCATAATAAGAGACAAATGATTTATATAAACCCCAGCTAATGTGATCATGTGACCATTTCTTAAAAACCGCAGATTTTGAATAGAAAATATACAAGTTTATGTAATTTTACTCCATTTTCAATGATTCATTTTATATATAATCATAATTTTTATTAATTTTATAGTATAAATTAATCAATCTTTTATTCTAAAGAAAAATAGATCATTCATATATCAAAGGAAGGCAGGAATGTCAAATCTCACCTGTGATATACTTATTAATCTGACTTGCAAAATCAGTTAATTAGATTGTAAATTCAACAAATAGTTATTTTTCAGATATTAATATGCATTTGTAGAATCTTAATCTAAGTGAACGTCTGATGTCAAAATTGTTTTATTCATTTTTGAATCATAAAAAAAGTTTTTGAGACTATTTTCTAAATTTAGTTTGTTTACAATTGAAAATTCTAATTTAGTTTTTAATTGAAATGAATAATAATATTGGATACACAGATACTTTTCAAAACAAATAAAAATATTAAACAATATAGGAATAATTATATGGAATAACCTATCTCTAATAAGAAAGAAAAAAGAACAAATGAAGCAAATAAATCCGATGTTTTATGAGAGCAAAAATTGTGAATTAACCTAGGGTAAGCTTTTACTTCGTATGAGAGAGAGAGAGAGAGAGAGAGAGAGAGAGAGAGAGAGAGAGAGAGAGAGGGGAGCGGGGGTTATGCCCTGTCAAATAATAAGTTTCTACAGTTCTCTCGGGGGTTATAACAGGGATCGAAGAAACTGAAATGCCCATAGAAAACCACCGACAGGCGGCACACAAACTGACAAATATTTTCAAACATTTTTAATGTCATCATAATATAATCTTTGTGATATTTCATTTATAAAATTCATGAATTTATAATATAACATCGATGCAATGGAATTTAAAACTTGTGCAGACAGAAAAACCTTGGCTAAGAGAGAGAGAGAGAGAGAGAGAGAGAGAGATCTTTATGATGGGATACCGAAATATAAAGGTATGAAGAAACAGCAGTAAGGAGAGAAAAATTATTTATAAATAGCTTATAAGTTATAGATTGATATTTTTGTAAAAAAGTGTCGAATTTTTATCAAATTTATATGTCTAAGCGATTGTAACAAATTTAGGGCCTGAACCTTTCGATGCATATTTCAAACAACAAGTTCCAGCCCGGTTTAACCATGATCCTTATTTTCACCCTACCCGCTTAAAGTTATCACTTGAATTTCCAATATAAGGAATTGAAATGGTAATACACGTATGTTGAACATGTTGAAATGAAGGGTATAAATGTAGCGTTCAAAGTCCTGTCGTGCATTTTTACTCTTTAATTCTTAGGTGTATTTTTTTAATATTTATTTTCAATTTTTAATGTCTTAAATCGAAAAAATTGTTTTATGTACACAATTTCTTTGAATGATTGTCGAGAAAGAATTACCATTTCTGTGTTAAATATTTTACAAATTTAAAAATAAAACCATTTATGGCCATGTATTAAGGTTCAAAATAGCGGACCATTTATGGTTAATTGATTGTATTGGGAATTTAGTTGAAGTATTTTGATTCCGAGAGAAACTGTAGATTTATAAAAAGTTTGAGAATCAAATATCCATGAATAATACACTAAAAGTTATCCCATCAAACAAATCACTTATTACCGATCTTTACAAGGTACACTACACCTATCATCTTCAGTCCTATATGTTAATTAATTAATACTTTAGTACATCTGGTACAGAATTAACAAATACTTCGGCTAGATAAATAATGTTTGATCGTTCATTCATTCATCTATCCATCTATCATTTCTTTATTTATCTCATTATTTATTTATCCAACCATCCATTTATTTTTTGAATTTATTATTTATTTATTTGTTTATTTATTTATTTATTAATTCATATATCGATCCATCCATTTAACCATCCATCCATCAATCGTTATGTATTTATTTAATCATTTATCCATCCTTTATTTATTTAAATAAATTATTTATTCACTAAATCACATAAATGTCGTTGCTAAATTCATCAATCAATTCATTTTATTTATTTATTTATTTATTAAACCAACCACCTATTCCTTCTTTCCTTCCTTCTCTCCTTTTTTCTTTACTTTCTTTCGCTTTTCTTTATTGATTTATCCATCCATCCATCAATTCACTGACTATCCTTTATTTATTTATTTATTTTTTATTTATTTAACCATCCATTCATCCGTCCATGCATTCAACCATCCGTCCATCCGTCAACAATTTATTCGTCTTTTATTTATTAATTCAATTATTTATTTATATATTTATTCAACCAACCATTCATTCTTTTCCTCTTCTTTTCTCCTCTCTTTCTTTATTTTTTATTGATTTATCCATCCATTCAACTATCCATCATTTATTTATTTATTTATTCACTTATTTAACCAACCACATATTCTTTTCTTTCTTTCCTTTTATCTTTCTTTCTTTCTTTCTATATCGATTTATCTATCCATCCATACATCCATTTATTTAGGTATCCATACTAAATTTATTTATTTGTTTTTAAATTGAATTATGTATTATTGAATTCGTTTTTTTTTAATTTAATTTATTTCTAATTAATTATTGACTTTAATAAATCTAAATGATGTTTCCGAGTAAAATTGTACTTTGCCGAGTCAATCAACCAAATCACTTGTAAACTATCTATGTGTATCAAGCCAGATTCATTTTATTTTCCGTGATTTGTATAATCTCTTACATAGTCAACTGCATAAATACTACTAACACAGAACTAGATAATACATTGGTTACCAAAACAAGTATTGTGCCATGTTTAAATATACATGTATGTCAGTGTTTGATTTAATTCCAAATCCGATTTATTTATCTATTTATTTATTTATTTATTTATTCCAAATCCGATTTATTTATTTATTTGTATCCCTTTTATTTCAACTTCATTTTTATCGTTTATTTACATGTGTCTTTATATATTTCAATTTTAAAATGTAGTCTGCAACTAACTTCTGATTTCTGTTTTAAAAATACCATTAAATGATTCATAGACTTATAGTGACACTAGGGGCCGAAAAGTTTGATAGAATATAAAGCTTCTTTGTTTTAATTAAGTCTTTTGGCATCTTTAGGATCGAGTAATTTCCAAATCAACATCTTTTGATAAATTATCCTAATTTAAGTATAAAGTATTTATTAGGTTTCTAAAATATTTTATCTTTAAATCACCACCTTCTTCCTGTTTAAATGGTGTCACTGTTTTATTTATGTTATTTCTTTTTTTCTTACTACGAAAATATTTGATATTTCTATCTGCATTTCACTTTTTCATGCATTAACTATTTTGATAATTTTTAATTATATGAACTTCGTTAACTTAAGTGAAGTTATTATATCGTCATCACCATCATCTTAATTAAAATATTTTATTATTATTTTCATTTTTTATTTCAAAAATATTTTTAATTATATAATTTGAGTCATTTAATAAAGAGGTATTTAAATTTTCAAAACCCTTTTCGTTTGTACAAATCTGTTAAAAGATGAATAATTTCAATAACCATTTAAACAGTACTATACTCGATGGAAATTAGGAAAAATGTTTGAACAGGCAACTTTATTTGAGTTTTTTTCGGAAAACCATTCGAATAACATTGACATGAGTGATTGTATGTTTGTTTTCGAAAACATTTCCTTCTCAATTGAATTTCCTACATCATGTTTAATTACCTTGTTAACTTTAGATTAAAGTTTTTTGTTTGCTTTTGTCTGTTTTCAACTTAATTAGTTTAAAGATTTGACACTTCTTGTGGTTCAGATTTAGTTAAGTGTGTCAGACTTTGATAACTTGCTTCCTTTTCTGATTGATTTAAGTTCATGCAAATGTCAATCACCGTAAGACAGTTATTTATCATGCATTTCGCTCAATAAACACTATTGATCTGATACGTAACACGAATTTAAGGGTATCTATAACTCAGTAGGCAGTACTTTGTTCTGTCAGAAATTGTACTATTAAGTAAAATTTTCAGCCGTCTTAAATTAAAAAAATTATTTAAAACTAAGGTTTGTTCCCTCATGCACAACATTTCTTAGCCAGATTTGGATTTATATAATTTCGGAACTTTAGGTTCATTCATTTTCAACTGTTTGGCTTATGTTTTTTATCTATCAAACTTTTCGGCCTTAAAGTCACTGATGAGGAATGAATTTCCGAAATATGCACATCTGGCACATCAAAATTTAACTGGTATTTGTGTTATATACTAGTATATACTGTATTGTTACTTATATTTGTTAATTCCTAGGATATACTTCATATAATGTAGCTAGTCTAAAACGGTTTCAATTTATCAGAGGGGTAGCTATGAATCAGACAGGTGCTCTTTTTAATACCTTTAAATGACTTAACAGTATTTAATACTTCTAAAAAACCCTATGTTGGAGATATATTTTCATTAAAAAATCCTTCCTTTCAAACAGAAGTCACTGTTGGAGATTTATTTTTTAAAATTGATTTCTTTATTGATTCTATTTTTAATGTTTAACATATGAATGAGTTTTCATCTAATTTTAAAATTATTCCTTCTTAAATTTAAAAAACGTTTTAAATCTTTAAAATATTTATGGCAGGTTTACTCTTCTAAATGCTTTATATCGTTTGTATTTGGTGAATGTAAACGTGTTTTTGTATAACGGGTTGTTAAATGAGTCGGTTGTTATCGTTTTTAACTAAACTTAACTACAATAATTATATCTTTTAATTTACAATAATACAATTATCCGTCATTTGTTTAAATGTTATATAGTATGTATTGTTAATTAAGATTTCTAAAACCTTATTTGTTGTTCTTGGTTTTTGTTTAAGTTAATGTTTTTCCGGCATTCTTATTTGTCAGTTGAAACTCCGATTTTATAAAGATTTCTTTTTATGTAACATAAATCAATTGAAACCTATTACTCAAGTGTCAACCGTTCTTCTTTTCTGAGAAATGTCCGTAAATTTAAACCTCCATTTGTAAGTATAGTATTTTTGTTCTTTTTATTATCTTAGATAACATAAAACGATACTCAAAGTCATCATGTTTCATTCAGCTATTAATCTATTGGAATACGTGACAAAGAATATGACATATATATTTTGTTACCACTAATTTTTAGTCTTGTTTTATCATGTTCAGCAAAGATGGAAACACCGATTAAACCTTAAGTGGTTAAAAGGGTTAAAAACAGAAATAATGAAAAGGAACGCTCCATTTTCTTTCAAAAATATGTTTTTCTTTGAAATTGTTGCAAAAACAAGGTATTCCATTTATATTTTGTGTAATTAAATAATGTTATTCAATTGCATGATAAAAAATTAAAAGTACAAACTGTGTATCAAATGTAAAAAAGTATTTGTACTGCATGGTTTTTAAATGACTGGTTATTAGTGAAAGAATGTTATGTTATAAGATAAGCTTTCTTCCTCGGAACATTAAACAATTTACCATCTAACGTTGACGTAGTACATTACTGGTCAGCCAAACATATTTAAGAACATACTTCGTTACATCATTGTAATGTTAAGAAAAGTTGTGATAACGGTTTTTCAAATTAAATGCACCTTCTATCTGGCACTTCGGGTCATCTGTTTGATGAGTGGTATTTTTGAAAGCACAGAAAATAAAGTTATCAAGTTTCTAATCAAAACTTATAAATAAACCTTTTATTAAAGTTGATAAAGTCGTAGTCGAAATGTATGCTTTCTTTGAAATTAGTATATTGACAAAATCTCGCAAAAATTGTTCTTTTTGGTCAATAAACCTCAAAGTTATTATTTAATCATAAACTTTTCTTCTTGGTATTTTTTAAATATTTTTTTTACGCGCCGTTAATAGAATAGCTATTCCTCATGTCTGAAAATATTTTTTATCATTGGATTTGAGAATATTTTTAGACTGTTCTAGTAATCTAAGGACTTTATAGATATCACCTTTCGGTTCAAAGCTTTGTGGCGCGCTTCTCTGGCTTCTTCAAACCCGAACATAATAATATCTTGATGGTAAAAAAGGTTAAGACCGATTTTTGTACGATTGATAAAAAATTATCAATTATCATTGGCCTTTAACGCTAAAAGCCTACAAATAATATGACTCGTTTAGTTTTGCTAGATCTATTTTTATTCCAGAAAATAAAAAATATTTATGAATTGCAAAATCTTAATAAATCAACTTGTATTACAAACCTTTCGTTATCCATTTTTTGTAGATCCTTATTCATGCTACGCTTATTGCAGAGCTTTGGTTACCCAAGTTGTTTTGTAGATCCTTTTTTACCGCTGGTATTGCAAATCTTTGGTTATCCAACTTGTTTTGTAGATCTTTTTATACCGCTAGTATTGCAACGCTTTGGTCATTCAACTTGTTTTCTAGATCCTTTTTATATCGCTGGTTTTGTGAAGCTTTAGTTATCCAACTTGTTTTGTAGATTATTTTTATACCGCTGGTATTGCAAAGCTTTGGTTTTTCAACTTGTTTTGTAGATTATTTTTATACCGCTTGTATTGCAAATTTTTGGTTATTAAACTTGTTTTCTAGATCCTTTTTGTATCGCTGGTTTTGTAAAGTTTTAGTTATCCCACTTGTTTTGTAGATCCTTTTTTTTACTTTTGTTACCGCTGGTATTGCAAAGCTTTGGTTATTCAACTTGTTTTGTAGATCCTTTTTATACCGCTGATATTGCAAAGATTTGGTTATCCCACTTGTTTCGTATATCCTTTTTATACCGCTGGTATTGCAAAGCTTTGGGTATTCAACTTCTTTCCTACATCCTTTTTATATCGCTGGTTTTGCAAAGCTTTAGTTATTCAACTTGTTTTGTAGATTATTTTTATACCGCTGGTATTGCAAAGCTTTTGTTATCCAACTTGTTTTGTATATCCTTTTTTTACCGCTAGTATTGCAAAGCTTTAGTTATTCAAATTCTTTTGTAAATCCTTTTTATCTCGCTGGTTTTGCAAAGCTTTAGTTATTCAACTTGTTTTGTAGATTATTTTTATACCGCTAGTATTGCAAAGCTTTGGTTATTCAACTTGTTTTTTAGATTATTTTTATACCGCTGGTTTTGCAAATCTTTGGTTATCCAACATTATTTTTTATATCCTTTTTATAGCGCTAGTATTGCAAAGCTTTAGTTATTTAAATTGTTTTGTAGATCCTTTTTATACCGCTGGTTTTGCAAAGCTTTTTTTATTCAACTTGTTTTGTAGATTATTTATATACCGCTGGTATTGCAAAGCTTTGGTTATTCAACTTGTTTTGTAGATCTTTTTTATACCGCTAGGTTTGCAAAGCTTTAGTTATTCAACTTGTTTTGTAGATCTTTTTTATACCGCTGGTTTTGCAAAGCTTTAGTTATTCAACTTGTTGTGTAGATTATTTTTATACCGCTGGTATAGCAAAGCTTTGATTATTCAACTTGTTTTGTAGATCTTTCTTATACCGCTGGTATTGCAAAGCTTTAGTTATTCAACTTGTTTTGTACATGTAGATCCTTTTTATACCGCTGGTTTTGCATAGCTTGAGTTATTCAACTTGTTTTGTAGATTATTTTTATACCGCTGGTATTGCAAAGCTTTCGTTATTTAACTTGTTTTGTAGATTGTTTTTATACGCTGGTTTTGCAAAGCTGTAGTTATTCAACTTGTTTTGTAGACCCTTTTTATACCGCTGGTTTTGCAAAGCTTTGGTTATCAAACTTGTTTTGTATATCGTTTTTATACCGCTTGTATTGCAAAGCTTTGATTACTCAACTTGTTTTGTAGATTATTTTTATTCCGCTGGTATTGCAAAGCTTTGGTTATTCAATTGTTTTGTAGATCCGTTTTATACCGCTGGTTTTGCAAAGCTTTTTTTATTCAACTTGTTTTGTAGATTATTTTTATACCGCTGGTATTGCAAAGCTTTGGTTATTCAACTTGTTTTGTAGATTATTTTTATACCGCTAGTTTTGCAAAGCTTTAGTTATTCAACTTGTTTTGAAGATTTTTTTTATACCGCTGGTTTTGCAAAGCTTTAGTTATTCAACTTGTTTTGTAGATTATTTTTACACCGCTGGTATTGCAAAGCTTTGATTATTCAACTTGTTTTGTAGATTTTTTTTATACCAATGGTATTGCAAAGCTTTAGTTATTCAACTTGTTTTGTACATGTAGATCCTTTTTATACCGCTGGTTTTGCAAAGCTTTAGTTATTCAACTTGTTTTGTAGATTATTTGTATACCGCTGGTATTGCAAAGCTTTAGTTTTTCAACTTATTTTGTAGACCCTTTTTATACCGCTGGTTTTGCAAAGCTTTGGTTATCCAACTTGTTTTGTATATCGTTTTTACACCGCTTGTATTGCAAAGCTTTGATTATTCAACTTGTTTTGTAGATTATTTTTATTCCGCTGGTATTGCAACGCTTTGGTTATTCAATTGTTTTGTAGATCCTTTTTATACCGCTGGTATTGCAAAGCTTTGGTTATTCAACTTGTCTTCTAGATTCTTTTTATATCGCTGGTTTTGTAAAGCTTAAGTTATTCAATTTGTTTTCTAGATCCTTTTTATATCGCAGGTTTTGTAAAGCTTTAGTTATTCAACTTGTTTTATAGGTCCTTTTTATACCGCTGGTATTGCAAAGCTTTTGGTACCCAACTTCTTTTGTAGATCTTTTTATACCGCTGGTTTTGCAAAGCTTTGATTATTCAACTTGTTTTCTAGATCCTTTTTATATCGCAGGTTTTGTAAAGCTTTAGTTATTCAACTTGTTTTGTAGATCCTTTTTGTACTTTTTATAACGCTGGTATTGCAAAGCTTTGGGTATTCAACTTCTTTTCTAGATCCTTTTTATATCGCTGGTTTTGCAAAGCTTAAGTTATTCACTTTGTTTTGTATATCCTTTTTATACCGCTAGTATTGCAAAGCTTTAGTTATTCAAATTGTTTTGTAGATCCTTTTTATACCGCTGGTTTTGCAAAGCTTTAGTTATTCAACTTGTTTTGTAGATTATTTTTATACCGCTGGTATTGCAAAGCTTTGGTTATTCACCTTTTTTTGTAGATTATTTTTATACGCTGGTTTTGCAAAGCTTTAGTTATTCAACTTGTTTTGTAGATCTTTTTTATACCGCTGGTTTTGCAAAGCTTTAGTTATTCAACTTGTTTTGTAGATTATTTTTATACCGCTGGTTTTGCAAATCTTTCTTTATTCAACTTGTTTTGTATATAATTTTTATACCGCTGGTACTGCAAAGCTTTGGTAATTCAACTTGTTTTGAAGATTATTTTTATACCGTTGGTTTTGCAAAGCTTTAGTTATTCAACTTGTTTTGTAGATCCTTTTTATACCGCTGGTTTTGCAAAGCTTTAGTTATCCAACTTGTTTTGTAGATCCTTTTTATACTTTTTATACCGCTGGTATTGCAAAGCTTTGGATATTCAACTTCTTTTCTACATCCTTTTTATATCGCTGGTATTGCAAAGCTTTAGTTATTCAATTTGTTTTGTAGATTTTTTTATACCGCTGGTATTGCAAAGCTTTGGTTATCCAACTTGTTTTGTATATCCTTTTTATACCGCTAGTATTGCAAAGCTTTAGTTTTTCAAATTATTTTGTAGATCCTTTTTATACCGCTGGTTTTGCAAAGCTTTCGTTATTTAACTTGTTTTGTAGATTGTTTTTAAACGCTGGTGTTGCAAAGCTTTAGTTATTCAACTTGTTTTGTAGATCCTTTTTATACCGCTGGTTTTGCAAAGCTTTAGTTATTCAACTTGTTTTGTAGATTATTTTTATACCGCTGGTATTGCAAAGCTTTGGTTATTCAACTTGTTTTGTAGATCCTATTTATACCGCTGGTATTGCAAAGCTTTGGTTATTCAACTTCTTTTGTAGATCCTTTTTATATCGCTGGTTTTGTAAAGCCTACTTGTTTTGTAGATTATTTTTATACCGCTGGCATTGCAAAGCTTTGGGTATTCAACTTCTTTTCTACATCCTTTTTATACCGCTAGTATTGCAAAGCTTTGGTTATCCAACTTGTTTTGTATATCCTTTTTATACCGCTAGTATTGCAAAGCTTTAGTTATTCAAATTGTTTTGTAGATCCCGTTCATACCGATGGTTTTGCAAAGCTTTAGTTATTCAACTTGTTTAGTAGAATATTTTTATACCGCTTGTATTGCAAAACTTTGGTTATTCAACTTGTTTTGTAGATTATTTTTATACCGCTGGTTTTGCAAAGCTTTTGTTATTCAACTTGTTTTGTAGATCCTTTTTATACCGTTGGTATTCCAAAGATTTCTTTATTCAACTTGTTTTGTAGATTATTTTTATACCGCTGGTATTGCAAAGCTTTGGTTATTCACCTTTTTTTGTAGATTATTTTTATACGCTGGTTTTGCAAAGCTTTAGTTATTCAACTTGTTTTGTAGATCTTTTTTATACCGCTGGTTTTGCAAAGCTTTAGTTATTCAACTTGTTTTGTAGATTATTTTTATACCGCTGGTTTTGCAAATCTTTCTTCATTCAACTTGTTTTGTATATAATTTTTATACCGCTGGTACTGCAAAGCTTTGGTTATTCAACTTGTTTTGAAGATTATTTTTATACCGTTGGTTTTGCAAAGCTTTAGTTATTCAACTTGTTTTGTAGATCCTTTTTATACCGCTGGTTTTGCAAAGCTTTAGTTATCCAACTTGTTTTGTAGATCCTTTTTATACTTTTTATACCGCTGGTATTGCAAAGCTTTGGGTATTCAACTTCTTTTCTACATCCTTTTTATATCGCTGGTTTTGCAAAGCTTTAGTTATTCAATTTGTTTTGTAGATTTTTTTATACCGCTGGTATTGCAAAGCTTTGGTTATCCAACTTGTTTTGTATATCCTTTTTATACCGCTAGTATTGCAAAGCTTTAGTTTTTCAAATTATTTTGTAGATCCTTTTTATACCGCTGGTTTTGCAAAGCTTTCGTTATTTAACTTGTTTTGTAGATTGATTTTAAACGCTGGTGTTGCAAAGCTTTAGTTATTCAACTTGTTTTGTAGATCCTTTTTATACCGCTGGTTTTGCAAAGCTTTAGTTATTCAACTTGTTTTGTAGGTTATTTTTATACCGCTGGTATTGCAAAGCTTTGGTTATTCAACTTGTTTTGTAGATCCTATTTATACCGCTGGTATTGCAAAGCTTTGGTTATTCAACTTCTTTTGTAGATCCTTTTTATATCGCTGGTTTTGTAAAGCCTACTTGTTTTGTAGATTATTTTTATACCGCTGGCATTGCAAAGCTTTGGGTATTCAACTTCTTTTCTACATCCTTTTTATACCGCTAGTATTGCAAAGCTTTGGTTATCCAACTTGTTTTGTATATCCTTTTTATACCGCTAGTATTGCAAAGCTTTAGTTATTCAAATTGTTTTGTAGATCCCGTTCATACCGATGGTTTTGCAAAGCTTTAGTTATTCAACTTGTTTAGTAGAATATTTTTATAACCCTTGTATTGCAAAACTTTGGTTATTCAACTTGTTTTGTAGATTATTTTTATACCGCTGGTTTTGCAAAGCTTTTGTTATTCAACTTGTTTTGTAGATCCTTTTTATACCGTTGGTATTCCAAAGATTTCTTTATTCAACTTGTTTTGTAGATCCTTTTTATACCGCTGGTATTGCAAAGCTTTGGGTATTCAACTTCTTTTCTACAACCTTTTTATACCGCTAGTATTGCAAAGCTTTGGTTATCCAACTTGTTTTGTATATCCTTTTTATACCGCTAGTATTGCAAAGCTTTAGTTATTCAAATTGTTTTGTAGATCCCGTTCATACCGCTGGTTTTGCAAAGCTTTAGTTATTCAACTGGTTTTGTAGATCTTTTTTATACCGCTTGTATAGCAAAACTTTGGTTATTCAACTTGTTTTGTAGATTGTTTTTATACCGCTTGTTTTGCAAAGCTTTCGTGATTTAACTTGTTTTGTAGATTATTTTTATACGCTGGTTTTGCAAAGCTTTAGTTATTCAACTTGTTTATTACATCCTTTTTATACCGCTGGTTTTGCAAAGCTTTAGTTATTCAACTTCTTTTGTAGATTATTTTTATACCGCTGGTATTGCAAAGCTTTGGTTATTCAACTTGTTTTGTAGATCCTATTTATACCGCTGGTATTGCAAAGCTTTGGTAATTCAACTTGTTTAGTAAATCCTTTTTATATCGCTGGTTTTGCAAAGCTTTGGTTATTAAACTTGTTTTGTAGATTATTTTTATACCGCAAGTGTTGCAAAGCTTTGGTTTTTCAACTTGTTTTGTAGATTATTTTTATACCGATGGTATTGCAAAGCTTTGGTTATCCAACTTGTTTTGTAGATCCCTTTGATACCGCTAGTATTGCAAAGTTTTAGTTATCCAACTTCTTTTGTAGGTCCTTTTTATATCGCTGGTATTGCAAACCTTTGGTTATTCAACTTGTTCTGTAGATCCTTTTTATATCGCTGGTTTTGCAAAGCTTTGGTTATTCAACTTGTTTTGTAGATCCTTTTTATACCGATGGTTTTGCAAAGCTTTGGTTATTGAACTTGTATTGTAGATTACTTTTATACCGCTAGTATGGCAAAGCTTTAGTTATTCAACTTGTTTTGTAGATCCTTTTTATATCGTTTGTATTGCAAAGCTTTGGTTTTTCAACTTGTTTAGTAAATCCTTTTTATATCGCTGGTTTTGCAAAGCCTTGGTTATTAAACTTGTTTTGTAGATTATTTTTATACCGTGTGGTTTTGCAAAGCTTTAGTTATTCAACTTGTTTTGTAGATTATTTTTATATCGCTGGTATTGCAAAGCTTTGGTTATTCAACTTGTTTTGTAGATTATTTTTATACCGCTGGTATGCAAAGCTTTGGTTATTCAACTTGTTTTGTAGATTTTTTTTATACCGCTGGTATTGCAAAGCTTTAGTTATTCAACTTGTTTTGTACATGTAGATCTTTTTTATACCGCTGGTATTGCAAAGCATTAGTTATTAAACTTGTTTTGTACATGTATATTATTTTTATACCGCTGGTATTGCTAAGCTTTGGTTATCCATCTTGTTTTGTACGTCGTTTTTATACCGCTAGTATTGCAAAGCTTTATTTATCCAACTTGTTTTGTAGATTATTTTTATACCGCTGGTATTGCAAAGCTTTGGTTATCTGACTTGTTTTTTAGATTATTTTTTATACCGCTGGTATTGCAAAGCTTTGGTTATCTAACTTGTTTTGTAGATTTTTTTATACCGCTGGTAATGCAAAGCTTTTGTTATCCAACTTCTTTTGTAGATCCCGTTGATACCGCTGGTATTGCAAAGCTAACTTGTTTTGTAGATTATTTTTATTCCGCTGGTATTGCAAAGCTTTGGTATTCTAACTTGTTTTGTAGATTATTTTTATACCGCTGGTATTGCAAAGCTTTGGTTATCTAACTTGTTTTGTAGATTATTTTTATACCGCTGGTATTGCAAAGCTTTGGTATCTAACTTGTTTTGTAGATTATTTTTATACCGCATGTATTACAAAGCTTTGGTTATCTAACTTGTTTTGTAGATTATTTTTATACGGCTGGTATTGCAAAGCTTTGGTTATTCAACTTGTTTTGTAGATCCCTTTGATACCGCTAGTATGGCAAAGTTTTAGTTATCTAACTTGTTTTGTAGATTATTTTTATACCGCTGCTATTGCAAAGCTTTGGTTATCTAACTTGTTTTGTAGATTATTTTTATATCGCTGGTTTTGCAAAGCTTATGTTATTCAACTTGTTTTGTAGATTATTTTTATACCGCTGGTATTGCAAAGCTTTGGTTATTCAACTTGTTTTGTAGATCCTTTTCATATCGCTGGTTTTGGAGAGCTTTGGATATTCAACTTGTTTATTAGATCCTTTTTATATCGCTGGTTTTGCAAAGCTTTGGTTATTCAAATTGTTTTGTAAATGATTTTTATACCGCTAGTATGACAAGGCTTTGGTTATTCAACTTGTTTTGTAGATTTTTGTTATACCGATGGTATTGCAAAGTTTTGGGTATCCAACTTGTTTTGTAGATACTTTTTATATTGCTGGTTTTGCAAAGCTTTAGTTATCCAACTTGTTTTGTAGATCCTTTTTATATCGCTGGTATTGCAAACTTTTTGGTATTCAAGTTGTTTTGTAGATCCTTTTTTTCGCTGGTATTGCAAAGCTTTGGTTATTCAACTTGTTTTGTAGATCCTTTTTATATCGTTGGTATTGCAAAGCTTTGGTTATTCAACTTGTTTTGTAGATCCTTTTTATATCGCTGGTATTGCAAAGCTTTGGTTATTCAACTTGTTTTGTAGATACTTTTTATATTGCTGCTTTTGCAAAGCTTTGGTTATTCAATTTGTTTTCTAGATCCTTTTTATATCTCTGGTATTGCAAAGCTTTGGTTATTGAACTTGTTTTGTAGATACTTTTTATATCGCTGGTTTTGCAAAGCTTTGGTTATTCAACTTGTTTTGTAGATTATTTTTATATCGCTGGTATTACAAAGCTTTGGTTATTCAACTTGTTTTGTAGATCCTTTTTATATCGCTGGTATTGCAAAGCTTTGGTTATTTAACTTGTTTTGTAGATCCTTTTCATATCGCTGGTTTTGGAAAGCTTTGGTTATTCAACTTGTTTATTACATCCTTTTTATATCGCTGGTTTTGCAAAGCTTTGGTTATTCAACTTGTTTTGTAAATTATTTTTATACCGCTAGTTTGACAAGGCTTTGGTTATTCAACTTGTTTTGTTGATTTTTTTTATACCGATGGTATTGCAAAGTTTTGGTTATCCAACTTGTTTTGTAGATCCTTTTTTTTCGCTGGTATTGCAAAGCTTTGGTTATTCAACTTGTTTTGTAGATCATTTTTATATCGCTGGTTTTGCAAAGCTTTGGTAATTCAACTTGTTTTGTAGATTATTTTTATACCGCTGGTATTGCAAAGCTTTGGTTATTCAACTTGTTTTGTAGATCCTTTTCATATCGCTGGTTTTGGAAAGCTTTGGTTATTCAACTTGTTTATTACATCCTTTTTATATCGCTGGTTTTGCAAAGCTTTGGTTATTCAACTTGTTTTGTAAATTATTTTTATACCGCTAGTTTGACAAGGCTTTGGTTATTCAACTTGTTTTGTAGATTTTTTTATACCGATGGTATTGCAAAGTTTTGGTTATCCAACTTGTTTTGTAGATACTTTTTATATTGCTGGTTTTGCAAATCTTTAGTTATCCAACTTGTTTTGTAGATCCTTTTTTTCGCTGGTATTGCAAAGCTTTGGTTATTCAACTTGTTTTGTAGATACTTTTTATATTGCTGGTTTTGCAAAGCTTTAGTTATCCAACTTGTTTTGTAGATCCTTTTTTTCGCTGGTATTGCAAAGCTTTGGTTATTCAACTTGTTTTGTAGATCCTTTTTATATCGCTGGTTTTGTAAAGCTTTGGTAATTCAACTTGTTTTGTAGATTATTTTTATACCGATGGTATTGCAAAGATTTGGTTATCCAACTTCTTTTGTAGATCCCTTTGATACCGCTAGTATTGCAAAATTTTAGTTATCCAACTTCTTTTGTAGATCCTTTTTATATCGCTGGTATTGCAAACCTTTGGTTATTCAACTTGTTCTGTAGATCCTTTTTATATCGCTGGTTTTGGAAAGCTTTAGTTATTCGACTTGTTTTGTAGATCCTTTTTATATTGCTGGTTGTGCAAAGCTTTGGTTATTGAACTTGTATTGTAGATTACTTTTATACCGCTAGTATGGCAAAGCTTTGGTTATTCAACTTGTTTTGTAGATCCTTTTTATATCGCTGGTATTGCAAAGCTTTGGTTATTCAACTTGTTTTGTAGATACTTTTTATATTGCTGCTTTTGCAAAGCTTTGGTTATTCAATTTGTTTTCTAGATCCTTTTTATATCTCTGGTATTGCAAAGCTTTGGTTATTGAACTTGTTTTGTAGATACTTTTTATATCGCTGGTTTTGCAAAGCTTTGGTTATTCAACTTGTTTTGTAGATTATTTTTATACCGCTGGTATTACAAAGCTTTGGTTATTCAACTTGTTTTGTAGATCCTTTTTATATCGCTGGTATTGCAAAGCTTTGGTTATTTAACTTGTTTTGTAGATCCTTTTCATATCGCTGGTTTTGGAAAGCTTTGGTTATTCAACTTGTTTATTACATCCTTTTTATATCGCTGGTTTTGCAAAGCTTTGGTTATTCAACTTGTTTTGTAAATTATTTTTATACCGCTAGTTTGACAAGGCTTTGGTTATTCAACTTGTTTTGTTGATTTTTTTTATACCGATGGTATTGCAAAGTTTTGGTTATCCAACTTGTTTTGTAGATCCTTTTTTTTCGCTGGTATTGCAAAGCTTTGGTTATTCAACTTGTTTTGTAGATCATTTTTATATCGCTGGTTTTGCAAAGCTTTGGTAATTCAACTTGTTTTGTAGATTATTTTTATACCGCTGGTATTGCAAAGCTTTGGTTATTCAACTTGTTTTGTAGATCCTTTTCATATCGCTGGTTTTGGAAAGCTTTGGTTATTCAACTTGTTTATTACATCCTTTTTATATCGCTGGTTTTGCAAAGCTTTGGTTATTCAACTTGTTTTGTAAATTATTTTTATACCGCTAGTTTGACAAGGCTTTGGTTATTCAACTTGTTTTGTAGATTTTTTTATACCGATGGTATTGCAAAGTTTTGGTTATCCAACTTGTTTTGTAGATACTTTTTATATTGCTGGTTTTGCAAATCTTTAGTTATCCAACTTGTTTTGTAGATCCTTTTTTTCGCTGGTATTGCAAAGCTTTGGTTATTCAACTTGTTTTGTAGATACTTTTTATATTGCTGGTTTTGCAAAGCTTTAGTTATCCAACTTGTTTTGTAGATCCTTTTTTTCGCTGGTATTGCAAAGCTTTGGTTATTCAACTTGTTTTGTAGATCCTTTTTATATCGCTGGTTTTGTAAAGCTTTGGTAATTCAACTTGTTTTGTAGATTATTTTTATACCGATGGTATTGCAAAGATTTGGTTATCCAACTTCTTTTGTAGATCCCTTTGATACCGCTAGTATTGCAAAATTTTAGTTATCCAACTTCTTTTGTAGATCCTTTTTATATCGCTGGTATTGCAAACCTTTGGTTATTCAACTTGTTCTGTAGATCCTTTTTATATCGCTGGTTTTGGAAAGCTTTAGTTATTCGACTTGTTTTGTAGATCCTTTTTATATTGCTGGTTGTGCAAAGCTTTGGTTATTGAACTTGTATTGTAGATTACTTTTATACCGCTAGTATGGCAAAGCTTTGGTTATTCAACTTGTTTTGTAGATCCTTTTTACATCGTTTGTATTGCAAAGCTTTGGTTATTCAACTTGTTTAGTAAATCCTTTTTATATCGCTGGTTTTGCAAAGCCTTGGTTATTCAACTTCTTTTGTAGATTATTTTTATACCGTGTGGTTTTGCAAAGCTTTGGTTATTCAACTTGTTTTGTAGATTATTTTTATATCGCTGGTATTGCAAAGCTTTGGTTATTCAACTTGTTTTGTAGATTATTTTTATACCGCTGGTATGCAAAGCTTTGGTTATTCAACTTGTTTTGTAGATTTTTTTTATACCGCTGGTATTGCAAAGCTTTGGTTATTCAACTTGTTTTGTACATGTAGATCTTTTTTATACCGCTGGTATTGCAAAGCTTTAGTAATTAAACTTGTTTTGTACATGTATATTATTTTTATACCGCTGGTATTGCAAAGCTTTGGTTATCCAGCTTTTGTACGTCGTTTTTATACCGCTTGTATTGCAAAGCTTTATTTATCCAACTTGTTTTGTAGATTATTTTTATACCGCTGGTATGCAAAGCTTTGGTTATTCAACTTGTTTTGTAGATTTTTTTTATACCGCTGGTATTGCAAAGCTTTAGTTATTCAACTTGTTTTGTACATGTATATTATTTTTATACCGCTGGTATTGCTAAGCTTTGGTTATCCATCTTGTTTTGTACGTCGTTTTTATACCGCTAGTATTGCAAAGCTTTATTTATCCAACTTGTTTTGTAGATTATTTTTATACCGCTGGTATTGCAAAGCTTTGGTTATCTAACTTGTTTTTTAGATTATTTTTTATACCGCTGGTATTGCAAAGCTTTGGTTATCTAACTTGTTTTGTAGATTTTTTTTATACCGCTGGTAATGCAAAGCTTTTGTTATCCAACTTCTTTTGTAGATCCCGTTGATACCGCTGGTATTGCAAAGCTTTGGTTATCTAACTTGTTTTGTAGATTATTTTTATACCGCTGGTATTGCAAAGCTTTGGTATTCTAACTTGTTTTGTAGATTATTTTTATACCGCTGGTATTGCAAAGCTTTGGTTATCTAACTTGTTTTGTAGATTATTTTTATACCGCTGGTATTGCAAAGCTTTCGTTATCTAACTTGTTTTGTAGATTATTTTTATACCGCATGTATTGCAAAGCTTTGGTTATCTAACTTGTTTTGTAGGTTATTTTTATACGGCTGGTATTGCAAAGCTTTGGTTATTCAACTTGTTTTGTAGATCCCTTTGATACCGCTAGTATGGCAAAGTTTTAGTTATCTTACTTGTTTTGTAGATTATTTTTATACCGCTGCTATTGCAAAGCTTTGGTTATCTAACTTGTTTTGTAGATTATTTTTATATCGCTGGTTTTGCAAAGGTTTGGTTATTCAACTTGTTTTGTAGATTATTTTTATACCGCTGGTATTGCAAAGCTTTGGTTATTCAACTTGTTTTGTAGATCCTTTTCATATCGCTGGTTTTGGAGAGCTTTGGATATTCAACTTGTTTATTAGATCCTTTTTATATCGCTGGTTTTGCAAAGCTTTGGTTATTCAAATTGTTTTGTAAATTATTTTTATACCGCTAGTATGACAAGGCTTTGGTTATTCAACTTGTTTTGTAGATTTTTGTTATACCGATGGTATTGCAAAGTTTGGGGTATCCAACTTGTTTTGTAGATACTTTTTATATTGCTGGTTTTGCAAAGCTTTAGTTATCCAACTTGTTTTGTAGATCCTTTTTATATCGCTGGTATTGCAAACTTTTTGGTATTGAACTTGTTTTATAGATCCTTTTTTTCGCTGGTATTGCAAAGCTTTGGTTATTCAACTTGTTTTGTAGATTATTTTTATACCGTGTGGTTTTGCAAAGCTTTGGTTATTCAACTTGTTTTGTAGATTATTTTTATATCGCTGGTATTGCAAAGCTTTGGTTATTCAACTTGTTTTGTAGATTATTTTTATACCGCTGGTATGCAAAGCTTTGGTTATTCAACTTGTTTTGTAGATTTTTTTTATACCGCTGGTATTGCAAAGCTTTGGTTATTCAACTTGTTTTGTACATGTAGATCTTTTTTATACCGCTGGTATTGCAAAGCTTTAGTAATTAAACTTGTTTTGTACATGTATATTATTTTTATACCGCTGGTATTGCAAAGCTTTGGTTATCCAGCTTTTGTACGTCGTTTTTATACCGCTTGTATTGCAAAGCTTTATTTATCCAACTTGTTTTGTAGATTATTTTTATACCGCTGGTATGCAAAGCTTTGGTTATTCAACTTGTTTTGTAGATTTTTTTTATACCGCTGGTATTGCAAAGCTTTAGTTATTCAACTTGTTTTGTACATGTATATTATTTTTATACCGCTGGTATTGCTAAGCTTTGGTTATCCATCTTGTTTTGTACGTCGTTTTTATACCGCTAGTATTGCAAAGCTTTATTTATCCAACTTGTTTTGTAGATTATTTTTATACCGCTGGTATTGCAAAGCTTTGGTTATCTAACTTGTTTTTTAGATTATTTTTTATACCGCTGGTATTGCAAAGCTTTGGTTATCTAACTTGTTTTGTAGATTTTTTTTATACCGCTGGTAATGCAAAGCTTTTGTTATCCAACTTCTTTTGTAGATCCCGTTGATACCGCTGGTATTGCAAAGCTTTGGTTATCTAACTTGTTTTGTAGATTATTTTTATACCGCTGGTATTGCAAAGCTTTGGTATTCTAACTTGTTTTGTAGATTATTTTTATACCGCTGGTATTGCAAAGCTTTGGTTATCTAACTTGTTTTGTAGATTATTTTTATACCGCTGGTATTGCAAAGCTTTCGTTATCTAACTTGTTTTGTAGATTATTTTTATACCGCATGTATTGCAAAGCTTTGGTTATCTAACTTGTTTTGTAGGTTATTTTTATACGGCTGGTATTGCAAAGCTTTGGTTATTCAACTTGTTTTGTAGATCCCTTTGATACCGCTAGTATGGCAAAGTTTTAGTTATCTTACTTGTTTTGTAGATTATTTTTATACCGCTGGTATTGCAAAGCTTTGGTTATCTAACTTGTTTTGTAGATTATTTTTATATCGCTGGTTTTGCAAAGGTTTGGTTATTCAACTTGTTTTGTAGATTATTTTTATACCGCTGGTATTGCAAAGCTTTGGTTATTCAACTTGTTTTGTAGATCCTTTTCATATCGCTGGTTTTGGAGAGCTTTGGATATTCAACTTGTTTATTAGATCCTTTTTATATCGCTGGTTTTGCAAAGCTTTGGTTATTCAAATTGTTTTGTAAATTATTTTTATACCGCTAGTATGACAAGGCTTTGGTTATTCAACTTGTTTTGTAGATTTTTGTTATACCGATGGTATTGCAAAGTTTGGGGTATCCAACTTGTTTTGTAGATACTTTTTATATTGCTGGTTTTGCAAAGCTTTAGTTATCCAACTTGTTTTGTAGATCCTTTTTATATCGCTGGTATTGCAAACTTTTTGGTATTGAACTTGTTTTATAGATCCTTTTTTTCGCTGGTATTGCAAAGCTTTGGTTATTCAACTTGTTTTGTAGATCCTTTTTATATCGTTGGTATTGCAAAGCTTTGGTTATTCAACTTGTTTTGTAGATCCTTTTTATATCGCTGGTATTGCAAAGCTTTGGTTATTCAACTTGTTTTGTAGATACTTTTTATATTGCTGCTTTTGCAAAGCTTTGGTTATTCAATTTGTTTTCTAGATCCTTTTTATATCGCTGGTTTTGCAAAGCTTTGATTATTCAACCTGTTTTCTAGATCCTTTTTATATCTCTGGTATTGCAAAGCTTTAGTTATTCAACTTGTTTTGAAGATTATTTTTATATCGCTGGTATTGCAAAGCTTTGGTTATTCAACTTGTTTTGTAGCTCCTTTTTATATCGCATGGTATTGCAAAGCTTTGGTTATTGAACTTGTTTTGTAGATACTTTTTATATCGCTGGTTTTGCAAAGCTTTGGTTATTCAACTTGTTTTGTAGATTATTTTTATATCGCTGGTATTGCAAAGCTTTGGTTATTCAACTTGTTTTGTAGATCCTTTTCATATCGCTGGTTTTGGAAAGCTTTGGTTATTCAACTTGTTTATTACATCCTTTTTATATCGCTGGTTTTGCAAAGCTTTGGTTATTCAACTTGTTTTGTAAATTATTTTTATACCGCTAGTTTGACAAGGCTTTGGTTATTCAACTTGTTTTGTAGATTTTTTTTATACCGATGGTATTGCAAAGTTTTGGTTATCCAACTTGTTTTGTAGATCCTTTTTTTTCGCTGGTATTGCAAAGCTTTGGTTATTCAACTTGTTTTGTAGATCATTTTTATATCGCTGGTTTTGCAAAGCTTTGGTAATTCAACTTGTTTTGTAGATTATTTTTATACCGCTGGTATTGCAAAGCTTTGGTTATTCAACTTGTTTTGTAGATCCTTTTCATATCGCTGGTTTTGGAAAGCTTTGGTTATTCAACTTGTTTATTACATCCTTTTTATATCGCTGGTTTTGCAAAGCTTTGGTTATTCAACTTGTTTTGTAAATTATTTTTATACCGCTAGTTTGACAAGGCTTTGGTTATTCAACTTGTTTTGTAGATTTTTTTTATACCGATGGTATTGCAAAGTTTTGGTTATCCAACTTGTTTTGTAGATACTTTTTTTATTGCTGGTTTTGCAAATCTTTAGTTATCCAACTTGTTTTGTAGATCCTTTTTTTCGCTGGTATTGCAAAGCTTTGGTTATTCAACTTGTTTTGTAGATACTTTTTATATTGCTGGTTTTGCAAATCTTTAGTTATCCAACTTGTTTTGTAGATCCTTTTTTTCGCTGGTATTGCAAAGCTTTGGTGATTCAACTTGTTTTGTAGATCCTTTTTATATCGCTGGTTTTGTAAAGCTTTGGTAATTCAACTTGTTTTGTAGATTATTTTTATACCGATGGTATTGCAAAGCTTTGGTTATCCAACTTCTTTTGTAGATCCCTTTGATACCGCTAGTATTGCAAAGTTTTAGTTATCCAACTTCTTTTGTAGATCCTTTTTATATCGCTGGTATTGCAAACCTTTGGTTATTCAACTTGTTCTGTAGATCCTTTTTATATCGCTGGTTTTGGAAAGCTTTAGTTATTCGACTTGTTTTGTAAATCCTTTTTATATTGCTGGTTGTGCAAAGCTTTGGTTATTGAACTTGTATTGTAGATTACTTTTATACCGCTAGTATGGCAAAGCTTTGGTTATTCAACTTGTTTTGTAGATCCTTTTTATATCGTTTGTATTGCAAAGCTTTGGTTATTCAACTTGTTTAGTAAATCCTTTTTATATCGCTGGTTTTGCAAAGCCTTGGTTATTCAATTTCTTTTGTAGATTATTTTTATACCGTGTGGTTTTGCAAAGCTTTGGTTATTCAACTTGTTTTGTAGATTATTTTTAAATCGCTGGTATTGCAAAGCTTTGGTTATTCAACTTGTTTTGTAGATTATTTTTATACCGCTGGTATGCAAAGCTTTGGTTATTCAACTTGTTTTGTAGATTTTTTTCATACCGCTGGTATTGCAAAGCTTTGGATATTCAACTTGTTTTGTACATGTAGATCTTTTTTATACCGCTGGTATTGCAAAGCTTTAGTAATTAAACTTGTTTTGTACATGTATATTATTTTTATACCGCTGGTATTGCAAAGCTTTGGTTATCCAGCTTTTGTACGTCGTTTTTATACCGCTTGTATTGCAAAGCTTTATTTATCCAACTTGTTTTGTAGATTATTTTTATACCGCTGGTATTGCAAAGCTTTGGTTATCTAACTTGTTTTATAGATTATTTTTATACCGCTGGTATTGCAAAGCTTTTGTTATCCAACTTCTTTTGTAGATCCTTTTGATACCGCTGGTATTGCAAAGCTTTGGTTATCTAACTTGTTTTGTAGATTATTTTTATACCGCTGGTATTGCAAAGCTTTCGTTATCTAACTTGTTTTGTAGATTATTTTTATACCGCTGGTATTGCAAAGCTTTGGTTATCTAACTTGTTTTGTAGATTATTTTTATACCGCTGGTATTGCAAAGCTTTGGTTATTCAACTTGTTTTGTAGATCATTTTTATATCGCTGGTATTGCAAAGCTTTGGTTATCCAACTTGTTTTGTAGATCCTTTTTATATCGCTGGTATTGCAAAGCTTTGGTTATTCAACTTGTTTTGTAGATTATTTTTATACCGCTGGTATTGCAAAGCTTTGGTATTTCAACTTGTTTTGTAGATCCTTTTTATATCGCTGGTATTGCAAAGCTTTGGTTATTCAACTTGTTTTGTAGATCCTTTTTATATCGCTGGTATTGCAAAGCTTTGGTTATTCAACTTGTTTTGTAGATCCTTTTTATATAGCTGGTATTGCAAAGCTTTGGTTATTCAACTTGTTTTGTAGATTCTTTTTATATTGCTGGTTTTGCAAAGCTTTGGTTATTCAATTTGTTTTCTAGATTCTTTTTATATTGCTGGTTTTGCAAAGCTTTGATTATTCAACCTGTTTTCTAGATCCTTTTTATATCTCTGGTATTGCGAAGCTTTAGTTATTCAACTTGTTTTGAAGATTATTTTTATATCGCTGGTATTGCAAAGCTTTGGTTATTCAACTTGTTTTGTAGCTCCTTTTTATATCGCATGGTATTGCAAAGCTTTGGTTATTCAACTTGTTTTGTAGATACTTTTTATATCGCTTGTTTTGCAAAGCTTTGGTTATTCAACTTGTTTTGTAGATTATTTTTATACCGCTGGTATTGCAAAGCTTTGGTTATTCAACTTGTTTTGTAGATCCTTTTTATATCGCTGGTATTGCAAAGCTTTGGTTATTCAACTTGTTTTGTAGATCCTTTTCATATCGCTGGTTTTGGAAAGCTTTGGTTATTCAACTTGTTTATTAGATCCTTTTTATATCGCTGGTTTTGCAAAGCTTTGGTTATTCAACTTGTTTTGTAAATTATTTTTATACCGCTAGTAGGACAAGGCTTTGGTTATTCAACTTGTTTTGTAGATTATTTTTATACCGATGGTATTGCAAAGTTTTGGTTATCCAACTTGTTTTGTAGATCCTATTGATACCGCTAGTATTGCAAAGCTTTAGTTTTCCAACTTGTTTTGTAGATCCTTTTTATATCGCTGGTATTGCAAACTTTTTGGTATTCAACTTGTTTTGTAGATCCTTTTTTTTTTTCGCTGGTATTGCAAAGCTTTGGTTATTCAACTTGTTTTGTAGATCCTTTTTATATCGCTGGTATTGCAAAGCTTTGGTTATTCAACTTGTTTTGTAGATCCCTTTGATACCGCTAGTATGGCAAAGTTTTAGTTATCTAACTTGTTTTGTAGATTATTTTTATACCGCTGGTATTGCAAAGCTTTGGTTCTCTAACTTGTTTTGTAGATTATTTTTATATCGCTGGTATTGCAAAGCTTTGGTTATTCAACTTGTTTTGTAGATCCTTTTTATATCGCTGGTATTGCAAAGCTTTGGTTATTCAACTTGTTTTGTAGATCCTTTTCATATCGCTGGTTTTGGAAAATTTTGGTTATTCAACTTGTTTATTAGATCCTTTTTATATCGCTGGTTTTGCAAAGCTTTGGTTATTCAACTTGTTTTGTAAATTATTTTTATACCGCTTGTATGACAAGGCTTTGGTTATTCAACTTGTTTTGTAGATTATTTTTATACCGATGGTATTGCAAAGTTTTGGTTATCCAACTTGTTTTGTAGATCCTATTGATACCGCTAGTATTGCAAAGCTTTAGTTATCCAACTTGTTTTGTAGATCCTTTTTATATCGATGTTATTGCAAACTTTTTGTTATTCAACTTGTTTTGTAGATCTTTTTTTTTTTCGCTGGTATTGCAAAGCTTTGGTTATTCAACTTGTTTTGTAGATCCTTTTTATATCGCTGGTTTTGCAAAGCTTTGGTTATTCAACTTGTTTTGTAGATTATTTTTATACCGCTGGTATTGGAAAGCTTTGGTTATTCAACTTGTTTTGTAGATTATTTTTATACTTTTTATACCGCTGGTATTGCAAAGCTTTTGTTATCCAACTTGTTTTGTAGATCCTATTTATACCGCTGGTATTACAAAGCTTTGGTTATCCAACTTGTTTTTTATATCCTTTTTATACCGCTGGTATTGCAAAGCTTTGGTTGTTCAACTTGTTTTGTAGATCTTATTTATACCGCTGGTATTGCAAAGCTTTAGTAATTAAACTTGTTTTGTACATGTATATTATTTTTATACCGCTGGTATTGCAAAGCTTTGGTTATCCAGCTTTTGTACGTCGTTTTTATACCGCTTGTATTGCAAAGCTTTATTTATCCAACTTGTTTTGTAGATTATTTTTATACCGCTGGTATTGCAAAGCTTTGGTTATCTAACTTGTTTTATAGATTATTTTTATACCGCTGGTATTGCAAAGCTTTTGTTATCCAACTTCTTTTGTAGATCCTTTTGATACCGCTGGTATTGCAAAGCTTTGGTTATCTAACTTGTTTTGTAGATTATTTTTATACCGCTGGTATTGCAAAGCTTTCGTTATCTAACTTGTTTTGTAGATTATTTTTATACCGCTGGTATTGCAAAGCTTTGGTTATCTAACTTGTTTTGTAGATTATTTTTATACCGCTGGTATTGCAAAGCTTTGGTTATTCAACTTGTTTTGTAGATCATTTTTATATCGCTGGTATTGCAAAGCTTTGGTTATTCAACTTGTTTTGTAGATCCTTTTTATATCGCTGGTATTGCAAAGCTTTGGTTATTCAACTTGTTTTGTAGATCCTTTTTATATAGCTGGTATTGCAAAGCTTTGGTTATTCAACTTGTTTTGTAGATTCTTTTTATATTGCTGGTTTTGCAAAGCTTTGGTTATTCAATTTGTTTTCTAGATTTTTTTTATATTGCTGGTTTTGCAAAGCTTTGATTATTCAACCTGTTTTCTAGATCCTTTTTATATCTCTGGTATTGCGAAGCTTTAGTTATTCAACTTGTTTTGAAGATTATTTTTATATCGCTGGTATTGCAAAGCTTTGGTTATTCAACTTGTTTTGTAGCTCCTTTTTATATCGCATGGTATTGCAAAGCTTTGGTTATTCAACTTGTTTTGTAGATACTTTTTATATCGCTTGTTTTGCAAAGCTTTGGTTATTCAACTTGTTTTGTAGATTATTTTTATACCGCTGGTATTGCAAAGCTTTGGTTATTCAACTTGTTTTGTAGATCCTTTTTATATCGCTGGTATTGCAAAGCTTTGGTTATTCAACTTGTTTTGTAGATCCTTTTCATATCGCTGGTTTTGGAAAGCTTTGGTTATTCAACTTGTTTATTAGATCCTTTTTATATCGCTGGTTTTGCAAAGCTTTGGTTATTCAACTTGTTTTGTAAATTATTTTTATACCGCTAGTATGACAAGGCTTTGGTTATTCAACTTGTTTTGTAGATTATTTTTATACCGATGGTATTGCAAAGTTTTGGTTATCCAACTTGTTTTGTAGATCCTATTGATACCGCTAGTATTGCAAAGCTTTAGTTTTCCAACTTGTTTTGTAGATCCTTTTTATATCGCTGGTATTTCAAACTTTTTGGTATTCAACTTGTTTTGTAGATCCTTTTTTTTTTCGCTGGTATTGCAAAGCTTTGGTTATTCAACTTGTTTTGTAGATCCTTTTTATATCGCTGGTATTGCAAAGCTTTGGTTATTCAACTTGTTTTGTAGATCCCTTTGATACCGCTAGTATGGCAAAGTTTTAGTTATCTAACTTGTTTTGTAGATTATTTTTATACCGCTGGTATTGCAAAGCTTTGGTTCTCTAACTTGTTTTGTAGATTATTTTTATATCGCTGGTATTGCAAAGCTTTGGTTATTCAACTTGTTTTGTAGATCCTTTTTATATCGCTGGTATTGCAAAGCTTTGGTTATTCAACTTGTTTTGTAGATCCTTTTCATATCGCTGGTTTTGGAAAATTTTGGTTATTCAACTTGTTTATTAGATCCTTTTTATATCGCTGGTTTTGCAAAGCTTTGGTTATTCAACTTGTTTTGTAAATTATTTTTATACCGCTTGTATGACAAGGCTTTGGTTATTCAACTTGTTTTGTAGATTATTTTTATACCGATGGTATTGCAAAGTTTTGGTTATCCAACTTGTTTTGTAGATCCTATTGATACCGCTAGTATTGCAAAGCTTTAGTTATCCAACTTGTTTTGTAGATCCTTTTTATATCGATGTTATTGCAAACTTTTTGTTATTCAACTTGTTTTGTAGATCTTTTTTTTTTCGCTGGTATTGCAAAGCTTTGGTTATTCAACTTGTTTTGTAGATCCTTTTTATATCGCTGGTTTTGCAAAGCTTTGGTTATTCAACTTGTTTTGTAGATTATTTTTATACCGCTGGTATTGGAAAGCTTTGGTTATTCAACTTGTTTTGTAGATTATTTTTATACTTTTTATACCGCTGGTATTGCAAAGCTTTTGTTATCCAACTTGTTTTGTAGATCCTATTTATACCGCTGGTATTACAAAGCTTTGGTTATCCAACTTGTTTTTTATATCCTTTTTATACCGCTGGTATTGCAAAGCTTTGGTTGTTCAACTTGTTTTGTAGATCTTATTTATACCGCTGGTATTACAAAGCTTTGGTTAGTCAACTTATTTTGTAGATACTTTTTATATCGCTGGTTTTGCAAAGCTTTGGTTATTCAACTTGTTTTGTAGATCCTTTTTATATCGCTGGTTTTGCAAAGCTTTGGTTATTCAACTTGTTTTGTAGATTATTTTTATACCTCTGGTATGGCAAAGGTTTGGTTATTTAACTTGTTTTGTAGATTATTTTTATACCGCTAGTATGGCAAAGCTTTTGCTATTCAACTTGTTTTGCAGATCCTTATTTTTCCATCGCCTATTACAGAGCTTTTGTTATCTAACTTGTTTTTATGTCGCTTGTATTGCAGACCTTTGGTTATCCACTTAATATTTAGATCTTTATTTATGCCATCCGTGTTGCTGGCTTTGGTTATCAATCTTTTTAAAATCCTTTTTATGTTGCATGTATATAGGGCTTTGGTTACCAATCTTTTTTTAGCCTGATTTATGCCGTTCGGTTGCTGGGCTTTGGTAAACCATATTGTATTTTAGATCCTTATTTATGTTGCATGTATTTCTGGGTTTTGGTTGTCTAACTTGTTTTCAGAGCCTTATTTACAAACTTGAATTGAAAGGTTTTAGGTATTTAACTTGTTTAGAAAAAAATTGTCATGCCACATGTATTGCATTGCTTTTATCAAACATGTTTCCAGGGCCTCGGTAATTCAACTTGTGTAAAAAACCTCGGATATCATTTATATTTAGAACCTTGATTATAATAATATTGCAGGGGTTTGATCAAACTATTTGTATTCAGAGCATTTAGAACTCACTTTATCAGAAATTAATGAATTTGAGAAATTGTGTGAAATGTTTCTTAAGTTATAAGACATGATCACTCAATCGCGGAAACTAGGTAAAAAGTTATAGGCCATGTTTCAGAACTCTAGCTTTATCAATTATAAAGTAATCAGGCAAAATCACTCAATCGTGAAAAGTTGAGTTTAACATTTTAAGTTGACATCAAAACTGAAGACCCAATGACATTATCTTTTAATACTCGAAATATAGCTTTTAAAAGATAATTTTAAAATTTGAATTTTTAACAACGCAAAAAAGTGTTAAATATTTTTGACTAAATTTTCCGAAATAAACAAACTTAAGTCTCAAGACGCAAAAAATTTCAAATATTGCATCAGTTTTTTTCTTCCATCATCGGTTTTAAAGAAGATGTTTAAAATAATCTTAGACCACTAGGTCATTTTGACCAAGTTTTTTGTAGTCATGGCGACGCCACGAACATATCTGATCTGCATCGACCCATATATATGCTTCTGACCAAGTATCATTGATATATGTCTAGAAGTTTCAGAGGGAAAATCTAAAATGTGTTAACGACATACATGACTTTTGGACAGGTGAGTTTATAATTGAATGAAAGAAAAACAAAACAGAAGACAAAATTATTTTAAAGCAACTGTTTATAACTTACAGTGGGCCTTTCTAATTATCTTACATTTGTAGGGCTTAAAATATAAAAAGTCGATCATTGGATTGTAATATACGAAAGCCGAATCGTGCCAGTTAAAAAAATAATAAAAAAAATTAAATTTCACGTAATTACGAAAAAACTTCATGTAATTACGAGAAAAATTCATGCAATAACGAGAAAAATTTACGTTATTACGAGAAAAGTTCATGTAATTACAAGAAAAATTCACGTTATTAAGAGAAAAAATCCATGTTATTTCGAAAAACTTTAATGCTTTGAAAGGTGTTTATTTTGTCTCGATACAATGAACACACTTACATTCTCGGTAGCATGGCAGACGACTATTGTTTAAGAAAACCTTGTAGATGGTTTATGATATATTACGGTACCATACATTTTGTATTGTTGTTGATTTATTGTTTGCTTGTTTGCAATTATTAACACAGTATTCCCGTTCGTATGTCTTAATGCAATTTTATTTTCATTTTATGAACTTTTGAAACGTCACGGGGAAAAAACGTGGTACCCAGGTTTATAGTACTAGATACCAGTTCGAATTTTAAAACTTTTTCAAAAGAGACGGGGAGGTTGGGTTCGAACCCCAGCCGGGGTGACGAAGACTTGAAAATATGTGGTGTCCGTTTTTCTCCAAGCTCTCGGTATTTAGAAATAAAACGGAAACACGGAGTTTTTCGGGCGAGACATTAAAAACCGATGCCCCGTGTCATAGCATGTTAAAGAACCCTCCCTGCACATTGCCCTAAGTGCACTGCAAAGGTAAAAATTTCTGCCACTTCATCTATAGCTAGTGACGCCTCGTTATAAGTAAAATATTCTTGACTGGGACGTAATATACCTGTGTATAAAGACCATACATGAGACTGAGTAAAAGTAGATTTGATAGACAGGTTGACTCTATATAGAAGGTCATCTTTATATACGATAAAACTTATATTGTTAACGTTATTATCAAAACGAGAGAGAACAATATCTAGAACCTTGTACTTATTTGATATATATTTATAAAACTTTTTAAATTTTATTTTTCAAACATTCTGAAAAGTATTTTAATTTTGATGAACTGTATATCTGATAAAATTATACGAATGGTATACGCATGACTTATCGTGTCTTTGTTGTCTTAAGTAGCAAAGATGTCGCAAATTAAAAGATAGTATACATAAAACAGAATAGATAATACAGAGTATTTCTTTCTTCAGATCAGATAGCTTCATTTGCTGACATAATAAGAATGGCTTCATATATATATATTGTTTATTTCTTGTACATAAGTAGATCAAAGTTTCACATGTATATCAACATTTTTATTGCAACTTTTCATACTAATGTGCAGATATTAGAAAAAATAATTTTGATATAAATTTAAATGAAACTCGGCTGATTATTATTTTAGAAAATTATAAAATTTTAAGAAACACTTTTAAAAAAGTGGACTTTATAGGCAGGTTCAGGAGTCATTTTGGGACTGAAAGGGGGGGGGTTCTTAACATTGGGAAGGTGGACTTTATATAGATTCATTATATTGTAAAATCCATTGGGAATAATACAGACCGGTTGTTAAAGACAGGTGGACTTAATAGAGGTGGACTCTTTTGCAGGTTCTATTGTACATCAATTTGAGAAGAAAAATTAGGTCAATAGCAGGTGTGAATCAATAGACTTGAGGATCATACTAATTTGAATAAAACGAGCACACCACTATTCTTTCAGCCTTTGAAATTCAGAATCTTATTCTTAGATTTATTTACCTTTGTGCTTTTGATACTACCATAGAGATTATTTGCTGATTTACAACGGTGATTTTTAATTTTCACTTTTTAGCAGTTGTCCTGTATAAAGTTAAACCCAAGAAAGGGCTTTAGAAATAAGATTTTAATTGCTATATTAAGACTGAGATTTTAGGAGATTTTCGGTATTATGTTTGTTTTAAATTTAGCTTTAAAATGTGCAGAAGATAATAAAAAAATAAAGTTTAGTACTTAGTATTCCAAATATGGAACACATTCTCAGGTAAGCGTTAAGGTCCATTGGCTTCATTTTAGGTTACCTAACATAAATATATAATCCACATGATATATTAGAACAAGATATCGACACAAATATAAAAGATTTCACGTTAAATGACACCCAAAACTCAAAACGTATAGAGAGAGAGACATAACTAGAAGCTAAGTTTCATAAAAAAGCAGTTTTTTAAGAATGAATGAGCAGCTGGATTTGATTGTTTGCTAGAGTTTTACGTCGCGTCAGTAGTATTGCAGTCATTCGCGAAGAGTTCAAGTTAATATCTAGGAGTAAGCGATTTACATTAGTCCATATATTGCGTCATGTTATAATGTTTTTGATCCACTTTGTACTAGAGCACACTGGTAGCCACTTTTTAGAGTTTTAGCACATTTGGTTATAGTAAGATTCACATTATACACAACTCGGTTGTCTATTAATGACATCAGCTGGATCAAAAAGGCCAACCACGTGCGGTCAAATGACTAAGAACTCAAAGAATGTCAGAGCTGGGGCTTAAAGATTAACGCCTCAAACACTGCAAACGCGGAACCAACAGGCGTTTGGAGACAATGAGTGTATAATTAAAATGCATCTACGATTTCCATCAAAGGTACTAATGTTACCAATTTTGAAAATAAAATAAAATGCGTATGAATTTCTCTATGGATTGATTTGATTTAAAGGGTTTTATGTCGCCAGCCGTGATATGGGGCTTTGGACATAGTTTCTTATCCTAAAGACCCGTGTTTTTTTTAATTTCTAAATTCCAAGTGCTGTAAGAAGAACGGTCGCAACCTATTTTTAAGTTTTGATCAGATCCGGTCGTGGGTTCAAACCCGACCTCCCCGTCTCTTTTGAAAAAGTTCATTCAATTTTTTTTAAATTGACTTTTAAAATATATATGAGGGTAAAGCACTTTCAAACACAAAAAAAGAACTTTTATACTAACGGTTGTAAAATTCGAACTCGTATTTAGTACTATAAACTTGCGTACCACGTTTTTTCCCCCGTGAAGTTTCAAAAGTTCTCAATGAAAATAAAATTGTATTAAGACAGACGAAAGGGGGTATACTGAGTGAATAATTATAAATATAAAATGCCAGCAAGCAAACAATAAATCAACAACAATAACAAAATGTATGGTATCACGGTATGAAACTTTCTCAGCATGAAACTTTCTCGTAATAGCATGGATTTTCTCGTAATTACATGAAGTTTTCTCGTAATTACACGAATTTTACATGAATTTTTGTCGTAATAGCGTGGATTTTTCTCGTAATAACATGGATTTTTCTCGTAATTACATGAATTTTTCTCGTAATTATATGAATTTTTCTCGTAATTACGTGAAACTTTCTCGTAAAAACATGTATTTTTCTCGTAAAAACGTAAATTTTTCTCATAATTACATGAAACTTTCTCGTAATAACATGGATTTTTCTCGTAATAACATGGATTTTTCTCATAATAACGTGAATTGTTCTCGTAATTACATGAAACTTTCTTGTAATAACGTGAATTTTTCTCGTAATAACATGGATTTTTCTTATAATTACACGAATTTTTCTCGTAATTTCATGAATTTTTCTTGTAATAATGTGAATTTTTCTCGTGATAACATGGATTTTTCTCGTAATTACACGAATTTTTCTTGTAATAATGTTAAATTTTCTCGTAATTACATGAAACTTTCTCGTAATAACATAAATTTTTTCGCGTTTAAACGTGAATTTTTCTCGTATTTATATGAATTTTTCACGTAATTACGTGAAATTTAATATATTTATTTTTTTCAACTGACACGATTCGGCTTTCGTAGTAATTTTACTTATCGTAATGTAAAGATCTTTTGATAAGCTGTTCGCCTTTATTTTACTTTAATGCAATGACACATATATATATATATATATTGTAGATTTTAAATGTCCGTTTTAGGCTCTAAATTTGGTTTATATCGTTTTTATGCGATAAATGCATATTGGGTGAGTGTTTACAATGATAAACAGTTTTTACAAAATGTCGTTGTTTTAAAATGATGTAGCGAAGACATTACAGAGAAAAGCGTTGACCATAAGTATATGGTATATTCGTATACGAATTTAATGCAGTTGTTAATTTGGCGAAACATGGCGGGGGTGAGAAATTAATTGGTTAATATACCAGCGACAAAAATGTCGCTGAATATACTTATAATGGGGAAATCCTTATTATATGAACAAACATTGATAAAAATAAAACAGAACAACTCATTTCAAAACGGTCTGTGATTTACCCTTAATTGTGCTCCTACATAAATTAAACTGGTCAAAACACCGTCATACATGTACGAATGGTTCAGAGTATAATTTTTTTTACCACAAACACCACCAGACAAGTTCCGCCCGATAAAATGTCTTCTTAAATTACTTTAGCGATACCTAAAAATGCCAAACAATTAACAAGACTTACATTGCTTAATTGAAGCAACCTTACATTCTCTAAAAAAGACACGTAGTGAATACCTAAAAACCGATGCGACGTAAAACAATACCCAATGGTACAGCTGTAATATCATTAATTTACCAGGATTATTTTATAAGAAATCCGCTCATATTAATACTGTTCTTAAAGTTACACAATCAAAAGTATTTTTGCTGCTGTATCAATTTATTTGGGGTTCAGCAATCGGGTATATTTAAAGCACTTTTAACTGATGAAATTTATTTAGAAATTTATGAAATAAAATCATTAATTTTTTTTTAAAATTTTTAATTCATCCAGAAATTTATATTTGTACTCTCTCTCTCTCTCTGTATATATATATATATATATATATATATATATATATATATTTATTTATTTATTTATTTATATATATATATATATATATATATATATATATATATATATATATATATATAACACAAATACCAGTTGAATTTTGATTTGTCAGATGTGCACATTTCGGATATATATATATATATATATATATATATATATATATATATGTGTGTGTGTGTGTGTGTGTGTGTGTGTGTGTGTGTGTGTGTGTGTGTGTGTATTGACAAACACCTGAAACCCACCTACATCAATGAGTTAACGCACCAAAAAACACACTCCAAAATAAAAACTCGCTACATACATCATGGTAGTGGGAAATCATTGTTTTTTTTTAAATGGTTAATTTAACTGTATATTATCCAAAAAATATATCAAAATGACATGTTTGGTTTCAGGTCAAAACTCGTCAAAAGTTCACACTGATTCCATGGCCCAAAAGGGTCACCTACACACTTTACAGCCCCTTTCATTTCGCGCATGCGCATTTCACAACTAACGTTTTTGTACATCCGGCAAAAGAAAGCAGTTATTAGAACATGTGGGGAATGCTCATACTCATGTTAAACGTCATGTGGGTTCACTAGATTACAACTATTAAAACGGAAAAAAAGAACTTTAAGCCTTTGTGAGGTGCTCCTATTAAATAAGGTGCTCCTTTAAAGAAGGAATTGACACAGGAAAAGCGGCAATGTCAGTAGAAAGATGTAAGTTTATTTACACTACTAATGAGCATTTTATCTATGTATCTTTATTTCTATTTACCTCTGCAGTGTAGGATTCATTATACGGAGTGTGAAAATTCCAAACAATTCTGGAAGGAGATAGGCAAAATTGGAGTGGGGTAATGAGCGTAGAAAGCTGATACCGATGGAAATTGTTAAAGACGATGGATCCATCAGTAGGGAATTGGACGATGTTTTGGATAAATGGAAAGACTGTTATTATAATCTGTTGAACCCGCTTGATGATAAACATGATATTCGTGATGAGAGTCCGATAATTGATGGTGATTCAGGCTTGAACTTACCAATAAGCTTTAGTGAAGTGGAGAATGCTGTTAAACAAGCAAAAAAAGGAAAAGCTACTGGAGTGGACAATGTTCCAGTTGAATTATTGTGCAATACAAAAGTAATTAATTAACTGTGTAAGCTTTTCAACATTTGTTTTGAAGTCGGAATTGTTCCAAGTATTTGGAATTACAGTATCATAAATCCAATTCCAAAAAATTCCACGGCAGACCCAAGGGACCCGTTATCATATAGAGGAATCACTTTGGCTTCCGCTGTTTACAAACTTTATTGCAGGGTATTGAATGAACGTCTAGTTACCTACACGGAAATTAATAAGTTGATCCACAATGAACAAAATGGTTTCCGGCGTGATCGAAGTACAGTTGATCACCTGTCGACCTTAACTTCTATTATTGAATCCCGTAAAAATGTAGGAAAGTCCACCTTCTGTGCTTTCATGGACTTCCGAAAGGCGTACGATTCCATCAATCGGAATTTATTGTGGTCTAAATTGAATTCTTGTGGAATAGGCGACAGGATTCATAAAGCTCTGACATCATTGTATGATGGTGTCAAAAGTTGTGTTCAACTAAATGGTCATGTAACAGAATGGTTTGATGTTAATTGCGGGCTAAAACAGGGATGCATTCTTTCACCATTGTTGTTTAATCTATTCATCAACGACCTGGTGACGCAAATTAAAGCAACAGATATCGGCGTACAATGTGGAGATGTAAGGGTGTTCATGCTTTTATACGCAGATGACGTTGTTCTTCTGGCTGAGTCATTTAGAGATTTACAGATTTTACTCAATAAGTTCGGGGACTGGACGAAATCCAACTCCATCAGCATAAACGCCTCTAAGTGTAATGTAGTCCACTTTCAAAGAAATTCAGTGCCCAGAGATGATGTTATATTCACATGTAATGACAGTGAAATATCTATAAGTGATAAATATATTTACCTTGGCTTGTTATTGGCGAAACATTTGGACTATCATGAAATGGCAAAAAGCGTAGCAAAATCAGCGAGCAGGGCGCTTGGACTCCTGATAAGTAAATATAAGGCTTATGGTGGATTTCCTTGTGACACGTATGTTAAACTGTACGATTCCACTGTTTGGTCGGTTGTAAATTACGGAGCTTCAATCTGGGGAACTCAGCAATATTTGTGTATCGCGGCAGTTCAAAACATACAGGACATTTAAGTCAGATTATGGTGCTGAGGTAATAATTTATAAATATTTATATAATATTGCATATAATAACTCTTCATGGCTAATAATATTAAACAAGTTATTAAACGCAATATTATACAAATATTACAAAAATATTCATTTTGATATGATAAATATTTAAATAAATAAATATATCAATAATTATTATATAATTTATATAACATTGCATATATTGCATACTCTTCATGGCTAAGTGTTCTCTATAATAATAAGCGTATTAAATAGTCCAATATACTTCATTGAATCCGTATACGGCTGATATAAGTTATCGTACTGCGCATGCGTACGTGTGAATAATGCCAGCCAACAACATGCGTTATTCTACCGTACGTGTGAATAATGTCGGCCTTCATTTTATTAGTATTTATGCACTTTGGCGCTAAAGCCGGATTGGAACAGCCGGGTTAATTTGCATGTACAAAGACTTGTCAGAATTATTCGGATAAAAATGGCGGACATTGCCGTAAACCAGGAAGTAAAATAACACATTAAATTAATAATTTACGAAATAATAACTAATTAACGTGTCTAATATTTTGTATTATGACTCTTTGACTGTCGATTTACGAAGACTATCAGGAATTGAATTATATAGCCACCTGATGTATTCTATTGACAGTTCAAACCATAGTCTAAGCGTAACTTCAAACAAGTTCGTCTTACTTTCGATTTGACTTACAAACGGCTTTTGAATTTATTCCATACATTTTCGACTATATCCAAATCGGGACTTTGTGCTGGCCAATTCAATATATGAATATTGTTATTATTCAAATACTCAGTGGTAAAACGGGAGGTACATGCAGGTGCATTGACCTGTTGGAAAATGTAATTGTCATTATGAAAGTGTCTAGCTATTACCGGCCACAAATTTTCCTTCAAAATTTCAATAATTATTAGAAATCACAGTTCCATCTACAAGAAACAATTTTCCAATCCCTGATAGGTAATACATCCCAATATCATAAGACAAAAACTTCTGGTGTGACACTGGACAGACACAGCCCGTAACATATCCCTTGTCACTTTTCCGCCATACTAACACCGTTTTCTTTTCCAATCACAATGGAAAAAAGTAATGTGTTTTAGTTATTTTCTACAGTCCAATTTTTTCTCAAAGCACCAGGACACCTCTCTGTCTATTAACTTTCCTTACCACATTTTTTTTCTTCAATAATACTCCTCCTCCTTTAACTTTCTGTGAACTGTTTTTGATTTTGACCTATTACTTCCCTAGATTCATTCATTGTTACTTCCTCTAAGTTCTTGTTCTGTTTCTATGTAGACTTCTAATTAAATCATGTGTATCACAGTCCCCCAGAAATGGATTCCTTCCCGAATTTTGTTTATTTACTGTTATTACCCTTGAATCATATTGCTTTAAATGTCAGATATGGTAGAAACAGATATACCAAGTTGTCTTGACAATTCTGGTTGTTTAACTTCACAGAATTTACAAGAACTTTTTTGCAGTCCTCTGTCTACTCTTTCCCTTTTCATGACATTCTGATCAACTGTTTATGTATACATGTACATTAGCAGATGGCAATTTATTTATAGCATTTATACATTGACAATGATGTTATAATTGAAATGCTACACAGTGAATATCTAGAATACACCAATTAAATTTTTTCCGAACGAAAACCATTCTAGACTTAAAATTAATTACACCGTCAGCCATTTTGTCCAAATAATTCTGTCCACTCTCTGTACCTGGATAAGTATGATTGTACTCTATGTCACTTCAAGAATATTTCACATATATCAATACGCCCTCGGCTATAGGCGAAAGTGCAGAAATTTTGCCTTTGCATTGTGCTGATGACATTATACAGCAGGGTTCTGTATCGTGACACACCTACCGTGACACAGGACCTTGTTTATTTATAAGTTCCCTTCTGAAAGAACCATGACTTTCATTTTGTAATGCCAAGTGCTTTGCTAAAGAACGGTCACTACCCACTTTTAAGTTTGTGGTCAGACATAGTCTGGGTTCGAACCCACGGCCTCCCTCTAATGAAGCGAGCACTCTACCAACTGAACTTCTGCAGTTGTTTCTCATGTGGGATGGTTTGGAATTGGAATAAGCTGACTACCATTCCTGCAAAGTGTGAAATCATTATTTCATAAACAAACCGATGACAAAATTTGGTTTTCATGTCGCAGTCGTGATTAGAACATTGACCAGGTATATGTTACTGAATACTTGTATTGAATAACTAAACCATAGCCAGTTAGCCTCCAGCTATGCATATTGCATAAGCATTCTAGACAGCGATGTCTACAATATACAGGCAAATTGAGCATATTTAACCCCAACATCTTAGAAAATGAGAGAATTTAAATCACTGTATTACTAACAATTACCTGTAAACCTACTATCTGGGTTATTATTTAAAGAAATCATATAAATTACTCCATCATATGTTATGAATGAGGTAGAAACAACTCTGTAATTAGTCGATACCGGTAGCTCATTCACACTCTGCATAGTGTTAAGCCAATTATCTATGCGATGTCATTCATCATCATATTTAAATGTCAAAATGCACACAAAAATGCACCAGGTATACAAAACATTGTAACCCTGAAACATGATGGCTAGTCAAACTATTATTTGTTTTAAAAAGTGTTAAAAAACAGACCAACAACAAAAAATGAGTTAGTCATTCATAATCACAGACAACAATTCTGACACACACTTTGTTGGTCACTTTTCGTGGTGCAGAATATAAAACGCCCTGTTACTTGTTGTAATGTGCCCCTAAGAGCAGAGCTGGTAAATATATAACACAAATACCAGTTGAATTTGATGTGCCAGAGGTGCACATTTCGGAAATTCATTCCTCATAATTATTCCCTTTTTAGGGATGTGTAAGAAGTCAACATAATCTTACTTTTATTTTATTAAAGAATGTATACAAATATTTCCAACAAAGATGTATAACAATAACCAAAAGATACAGATATAACTACAAAAGAGGTATGAGGAGTAGTCAAACACAAACTGATTCTTTTCAATTCAGCAATAGTGATTTCTGTATAGAAGAAACCAAAGAAAAAGGTAAATTTATATAAATGTATTAATTTATTAGTGTAATTAAAATTAAGGTCATCGGCCTGCACATTTTTAGAAATCTGTAAGCATTCACATGTTGGTTGATAAAACAAATTGGATAATTGTATAAAAAATTTCGCAATCAAAAAACACTCACCGGCATCATCTTTTGAATATGGTTAAAAACACTTGATATTAGCATCGCTTAATAATGCTAAAACCATTTACTTCCAAATACAAAACAACATTATAAAAGTTACACTTGTTCTAAAGTTAATATAATGTAATTGGAAATCTCACTTCAAATTTAGGGGGCCTCGGTGGCCGAGTGGTTTAAAGCATGTGTTTACTGATCACAGGGCTTCATGACACTGGGTTCGAATCCCATTTGGTACAGATCATTTTGTGAGGAAGTTCGTTAGTTTGCTTGCCAGAGGTGATTGGACACTCTGGTTTCCTACACCATCCCTGAACTGACAGCCTAAAAGTGAAATAATCTTGACTGGGGTGTCAAACACCATTACTCCACTCATCTTCACTCAAATATAGTAAGAGAGAGTAATATTATCATTTAAATAAAATATGTTACTTATTTAACTTTTTATGTATTCTTTGTACAAAGTATGGATTATAAACAAATTACAAACACTTAGTTTAAGCTATTTGCATGTAAGTGCAGAAATCTTATGCAAAAGATGCTCCTGGCTTGAGCGTTGGCCATTGTTGATGTTTTTCATATTATGAGTGATCAGTTACCACATACTTGATGCAGGTAATATATTCAAGCCATGTAGGATATGTGATTAAGTTGCAGAGGCTGATGATGGAAGGTCAAGAATTAAAAGGTTGCATTGTTTAAGTATTTTGTTTTCTAGTGATACTTTTTAAGTTGTAATATTACCATATGTATTTAATAGACCTTTCCAAAAATAATCAATATGTTTGTAAAGCCAAATTGAATATGTAATGAAGCTGTACAATGATAAAAGGATAAGGTTCAAAGGTTTTAATAATTTAATTTTATGTTAAACCTTTTATTGTATATGTGTTTTTTATGTTGCCATCATGGTAATTAGGGGGATAATGATGATGATGATAATGATAATGATTTCACCATGATGATTATAATGATAATTACATTGAGGATTTCTGCTGCTGATGAATTCTGCTGCTGATGATGATGATTGTTGCTGTTGCTGCTGCTAATGATGATGATGATTTCTGCTGGCACATTAATATCATCGGTGCAAGTGAGCATTGTCTTCTTACAAGCCTTGTTCTGACACATGTTAGTCGCTGGTTTATTCAAAATGCATTTCATTAGATTTTATATAGTTCCTCAGAGGTATACTGACAGTATGATTTACAACTTCTATTTCACTAAGGTACTATATAATGTATAGTAAAATGCAATCTGAATAAAACAGTGATAGTATATTTCAGAAAACATTAAATAGTGTTTGTTACATACGTACATACATTAAATACATATATACATGTATGCGTGTGTTATTGATACATGTATTTATATTAATTGCTTATGCTTTATTTACAGGAAGAGGGATTTTCACCATTAGATCTTCAATTCATTGTCACCATTCTTATGTTATGAAGACAAGCTGTTGGATTATGAACCTTAGATTGATAATAAGTTTGTTTTCGAGTTTGGATATAGAGAAAAAACATATTGGTATGTATGAGTAAGCATGATCCACAAAAAGATTTGTTTTTACACCCAATTTAAGATTATTTCACTTGTATTGAGATTGTCAGTTTGGGATGGTTGAGTGGAGTATTCATGCTTTACTCCCCATTTATAATTTTTTCACATATATCAGTTCTGATTTGGTGACATGGATTAATAGTGATTAATACACAGTAAATTATTCCAAGTTCGAGGTTTTTTCATTTATATCAAGACCCAAGGTGATGGAGTAATGATGTTTTTATGCCTCAGTCATGATAATTTCACTATATTGGTACTCAGTTCTTGAATGTTGAAGTAATGATGTTTTATACCCAAGCCAAGTTCATAACTTACAATACATGTATATCAAACTTATCAATTCTGAGATGATGGCGAGGGGTAAGGTAAAGAAGTAATGCAAATTGTATTTTACATTCATCAAGCTTTTTTCACAAATTCACATGTCAAGGCAATTGGTTTTGAGATGGTAGAGAAAATCTGAGTACCATGAGAAATCTGACAGACTTTGGCAAGCAATTGACAAAATTTTTCACACTAGGATTTGCTGAGCAGGATTTAAACATAGGTGGTGTAATGATCACTATAGACACTTAACCACTGATATCACTTTTGAAAAGTAGAGGAAACCTGAGTGTCCTCAGAAAACAGCTGGCTTTCTGTGAACAAACTTAGTTGATTCAACTTTTGATTCAACTTGACTGTGAATAAGAATAGAGAGTATTAGTGTCAAAATGTTTTACATATATATATCAAGACAATCTGTCATAACTAAAATGTTTAAGAAGTAAGATTTTTCAACACTTTAGTATTTAGAATTGGAAAAATGAAAAGGATAAATTTGAAAAATAATGGTAGTCAGAATTTCAAATCATTCTTGTATTATTTGCCACAAATAAAGCATGCACGTTAATGTTATTACATATGATGATGATTGAAGCCAAACAAAATGCTCATACAGACACATTGAATGTTTATACTGAGTAGGACAAGAAATTCAAGGTTATATTATGGCCATCTTGTCCAATCAAATAATTATTCCAATTTAATCACTTCAAAATACAGATATCAAACAGTTACAAATAAAGTTCTGCAACTTCTAATTTAGGGTTCAATGACCTAAAAGGCTAAGGATAGGCCTAGTTGTCCATAAACTGTCAGGGGGTCAAAAAGCTAACAAGGGGTTGAGCAGTTTAAAAAAGCTAATGAGGGACCAAGGAGCTAAGTGGTTGAGAGGACGAAAAAGTGCTGAAAGATAGACAGGTAGCCGTTTTATATTTACATATAACAGTACAGTCAAAGCTGCCACCTCTGTTTAATAACTTCCTGCTTTTAAAGGCCATTGAAATTAGATCTCATCCCCTTATATATATTTGAATCTGTATATGAGTGGCACTTGTTTAACAGGTTCCCTTTTATGGCCTTTGTAGATAGGTTTGACTTTTCATTGGTCAGTATGCCTGGATTGTGTGCACTGTGACATGTTCCAGCCTATTTTCACTTGCAAATAGTAACTTAATTGACATAAAGAATTATTCAATTATTAAATAGTGATTTTGTTGTCACTTTTTAAATTTATCCTATTTTATATTCACAGTTTATGAGGGGATGCTCAGTTTTTGAGTGCTCTAATAAATTTTAATGTTAGATATTATTTTAAATAAATGGTATAATTTTAGTATTGATGCATCGGATGAAGATGGTTCATATGGTCATCTTATACAGAACTCCTTAAATTTTATATTTATGATTTTGGAAATGAATATCCTTGGCGTTGTAAGGTATTAATGCTTTTCATGGTTATATATTGAAAGACTTAATAGTATGCAATTACAAACAAATATCAATTGTTGAATTAAGGCCTGTAATGGAAAATGCATTCAGTCTGACATTCTATGATTGTTACCCTAAGGGCAGGATTTGTAACTTTTTCAACATTCTCACATAAAATGATGAAAATTTCAGACATACACTAATTGACCCATATTTCAATAATGTTAAATATGCAAATTTTATGATAGTCCAGCTAGGATAGTCAGATTAGCAGATTAGACTCTTGGTTTTTTTTTTTACTTAATATGTTGTAAGTATATGCTTGGAGGAAAAGTTCTTTTGTCTTGCCATCTTGTGGGCTTTTTGTAATAAAATGCATTTAGAAAATAAGTCTTTCATGGAATAACCCCAGTGGTTTTGTTTGCCTAAAATTATTACCGAATAAAGGTAGTTTCCCCTCAAGAAATAAGACTGAAAATTCCCAATTTGACAACTAAAATTCCCCAAAAGGCAACAGTGACACACAATCAAATGGTTTAAGTTAAATCCAGTTGTCCAAAACTGTTCTGACAGCTAAAAAATGTTAGATAATGTCACAATATAAAATCTTTGCAATGAATTTCAAAATTCTGAGCATAATATGTGACATAAAAAGGGTACAAATTTTCCTAATCTGAAAGGTAGAAGGTAGTTTTTAAAAACCATAGCAAAATCACTGAACCCTGTAGTCATCAAGTTGAAGATGTTATGTATAGATATATATATGCACAGGCCTCTTTTTTACCCTGAACTTTTTGTGATGTTGAGAAACCACCATATTTGACATAATAGTTAATAAGCTGTTCTGATAAGAGCCCCTACATGTTCCTGCATTAAAAAAAACAATAGCCAACATGCCAGCTCTCTACAATTTATAAGCTTCTCCAGTGTTGGAAGAAACTACAATTGTTGCAAACAAACATGGTGGCAGACTGTTGTATCTGTGAAGTACACTTTATTTTATGGTAAAGTATGCTGTTCTAAATGAAAATTGAGTTCTCGATAATGGTGATTATGATGCTGTTGCTGCTGCTGCTGATGATGATGACTTTTTTCATAATTATGTCATGGGTTTTTAACCTCTGGTGTTTTCTAAATTTTGTGTAAGTGTCCAATTTAAAGTTTTTTAATGTTGATGTTTTTCATGTTATGTTTGAGGGCAAGCGAGCCTTGTTGTCTTGAATACTTGTTGAATTTGGACCTAGATTTCAAATTCTTGACAAAAACATTAAAATAAAAAACATGGATATGTTTTTGTTTCCAGATGATAAATTGACTTCCAGATATTACTGCAACTCAATTTGTCTTTAGTTTATTTATCAAAACAAATCTGTAGATTTTATCTTCAATAAAATTCTCACTGTGCAATAGTGGAAAACATTTTGACTTTTTGGTTATACACATAAGCCCATATGGATTTCTAGTTTCTTTATGTCATAAAAAAGCAGAAGGAAGCTGCTTAACATATAACCGTGGTATTTGATTTTGTTTTGTTTTGTTATTGTAGAAACTATTTAAAGTGAAATTGACACCAGTGATACAGAAACAGAAAGTGATTCTGACATTAATGAATATATGAACCAGTAGAATCAGGTACATAAAATACTTACTTTTTAACAGAGTTGTAACAAAGCTATTATTTGGTTATTAAGGCAGATGGGTGGGCAGGAATAGTTTTCCAGAGTTTTTTTCTAAATTCTTGCAGATATTTAACACTTATTTGGTATGTGAATCTATCATCATAAGTTACAGATAGGTTTGAGTTTAATTCCAATTCACTGATTTTTTACTCAATTATGGGTCTTAGAACATTTCTTCATAACTTTTTCAAGGCTTTTTAAATGCATGTAAATATTAAACTTAGATTTGGTATGTCAGTCTAACTGATTTTTGATGAAATAATGGTCCTTGGACTTTAGCAGTTTTCTGGACATTGTTTTTAAATGCTTGTAGATATTAAAATCATATTCAGTATGTGAATCTACCATCATGTGTTACAGATCAGGTTTGATTTTAGTAATAGTTCATGATTTTTCGCACAATAAAATGAAATTGCAACTCAGCTTGTGCACCCTGGTGCCTATCAATTTTTCTAGACTCATTTGACAAGTTCAAGTTTGCTTATAAAATCTTGACAATTATGCATTTATTCCATTTTTATATGCCCGTCTATGACGGGACGTATTATGGTATGGCACCGTCCGTCCGTATGTCCACACGTCGTACGCTAACTCAAGAATGCTTTGAGCAATTTTAATGAAACTTTTGTGAAATGTTTGTATTTAAGGCAGAAAGCTCCCTTTGGTTTTTTGAGATTCGTATGTTTTTCGTTGTGGGGTTGTTGGCCTTTTATTGTCGGTTTTTTGCATGTTGTACAGTTACTGAAACTTCTTTTAAACTATTTTAATGGCTCATTTGTGTTATATTTTTATCCATGACAGAAAGCACCCTTTCATTTTTGAGATTCCTTTTATTTATCACTTCGGAGTTATGGTACTTTAATTGTCATATTTAAGGCATTTTTCTGCATGTTGTATAATAATCAAAAATGCTTTGAACAATTTGAATGAAACTTTTGTGTTATATTGGTATCCATGGCAGAGAGCTCCCTTTTATTTTTGAGATTTGTATGTTTTCTTGACAGGGCTCGACATAAACTTTTTTACCCACTTGTCCAGTCGGGCAAGTACCATCTAATTTTGACTTGCCCCCATAAAAAATTACTTGGCCATGCCAATTTCATAACAAAATATTTAAAAACACGAGAAAGTATGTTATTAATTTGATAATACATAATAGTGCACTGCTATCATTTTTGCTACATTTCTTTTTACAGGCTAGCTGAAAAGAAACTTTAAGTTAAGAAGTTTACTTTTATGATTTAATAGGTAGAACAAGGTCTGCAAAGTCTATCAATATCGTTCAATGAGACTGAAGGATAAGGAGTTTGACTGACCAGGCAGATGATACGAAAACTTTGATTCATTGTTATAAATATAAAAACAACAAATAAAAACTATGCTATATCTTTTCAAAGTTTTATTTATTATCTTACACTAGAATGATAAATCATGGTATGACTAGATTTCACTATCTGTGAACATTCTCTTTATTCATGATTATTATGACTAGATTTTACAACAAAACTCTGTCCAATACATGTATTTAACATTAAACTGATAAAGTTCCGATATGAAAATTCCCAGAACAGCAAAGCAAAGTCAAGGTAATTGTTTTGCAATCAAAAGTTGAGCAAGTCATCTTCATTGTCATCATTACCACCTTGATTAGGCCCAAACGTGGGTCGCCTAGCCCGGCCATGATTCCACCAACGGTGGAGAGATAACCCAGCATCATAATCATCAAGTGTGGGGCCTTCAATTGACACAGTCAAAAGATCATTCATAGTGCTTGTTTTCAGGCTAGCTCACCAATCAGATTTAATCCTTTTCACACAGCTAAAACCTCTTTCACAAATAGCGCTAGAAACAAGAAGTGTAAGCACAATCTGGACCAGACGTTTTATATGCTTAAATCTGTTTCTGTCACGAAACAAACTGTTGATGTCGAGGACATTTTGATTTGGTCTTAAGGGTACATTTCTAATCTGATTGCCAAAATGAGCTTTAACAACAGTCCACTCTTGTTGTAACTGATTACGTTCACAGCCCATATTATCCAACACATCAGAAAAATGATCTGACAGTTGCTGAATTTCAGCATTACCATAAGCTGCTAGATGTGCCCTATCATTTGGCCATTCTTTTATGTCAAACACACGTGCAGCTTGTAGAAATGGTTTAACTGGGTCTGTGTCACTTTCAAATATGCCATTTATTCGATTGGTTACAGCTTCAATAACAGCTTGTAGTTCCTTATAGTCAGCATTAGCATCATAGTGTGTTAAATCTGTGTTCTTGTATTTACACTGACCATTTGCATCAATGGTAAGTGAATCTAAAAAGGCCTGCAAATGTTCACCTGGTTGCTGACCAAGCTGAATCAATGACAAGTTTGCAGTTTCAAGTGCATCTAAGAAATCAATGCAAGAGCATTCGTCTCTTTAAAAAATTCAAACTCAGAATACTGATTATATTTAACATGTCATACAAGAAAAACATAAAGCGTAGTACTCGCCAGTCTTTAAGTTTGTTCATCATAATTGTTGATCTACCAACTACAGCTGGTGTTGTTTGGCCTGGCCTAGCCTGAGACACATGTTCAAAGTGAGCAAGTATCACTAGGTAGCTTGAACAGAGTGATTTAATGGCCTTAAACATGTGGTACCCATCGAGTACCCTGTAACCTGGTTGGCTTAATGACTTTTTCATCAAGAGCCTCAGATATTTCTCGCAGTTCTCTGAGTGATTTTGGAGAATAGTGATAGTGCTTATGTATCTTAATAACTTGTTGTAGAGTTATTGGCCTTTAATTGTCAAATTTTAGGCATTTTTTGCACGTTGCAAATAGATACATGAGTTTATTTGATAAGGGACCTATTTGTCCCTACAAAATAAATGACATTAAACTTAAAACATGCTCAGACATTTAATTAGTAATCTTTATAATTTTCAGAATTGTGTTTGATTTGTGAAAGCTATATTTGAAACAATATCATGACAAACAAGATGGCTTCATTTTTTTCATTGTCATCTTAATATTTCTTTGTACCAATATATGGGATGTCATAAACCATGTTTAGTTAAGTAGGTCAAAGGTCAGAAGGCCAGATCTTAGAATTTTTGCAGTGTCTTTTATGTCCCCTCTATATCTCCTAGTACATTTCTTCATGAGTTTCAATGAAACATGGTACAAATGTACACCAACATGCAAGGTGTGTTATGAACCATGTTCACTTACATGAATGTAGGTTAAGTGATATAGAACATTGTGATGTGGAAACCAGTGGTATGTGAGTTTCCCGAGTTTTCCTTTTGTTTCATTTATGAATACATAATTTATCAATTAGACATAATTTGTCGACCTTAAACAATTTCAAGTTTGGAATAAGGATATTGCAAGCAAGAAATCTTATTGCTTTGAAATAGCATCCATTACAATTAATACTTGTTTGTTTGTGAATTAACAATTATGCCAAGGTAACCAAAACATTTGAATTTTATATTTTTCAGATTTGAGAAGGAAAAAGAAATTGAAAACAAATTATCTGAATGAAAATTACATGAATAAAAAGGTAAACACATTATTGTAAAGATATTTCAAAAGTTTTGTAGTACTGGATGTAGGTGTTGATGTGGAAATGAAAATGTTTATACTTTTCCAAATTTTGAGATAGACAGAGACTTGAACAGCAATGAACATAAATGATGAAGTGTTTTGATGAAAACTCCTACATTTTCTAAAAATTTTGCGGACCAGAATCCACTTTGATATCACTCATGCTCATAATTACTTATACATTTAATCATCCAGTGTAGGGTTTTCTTTATTTACATAAGATTTGTTTATCTATAATCTTCTTTGTCAATTCTCATATATTGCTGGAAAAAATTCTATTTTTATCAAAACATGTTTTTGAAGTTCATAATATTCATTTTTAAAACATTTTAAACAAGTTGACTGTAATAAAATAGTTTAAGATAGAACACTAATTCAGTTAAATATTTGGGACTTAAAATATTACTTGAATTGTTCAAAATTCAAA
>CM056594.1:52470983-52546375 GCA_029721355.1 Tegillarca granosa | reverse complement strand
ATAACTCTTCATGGCTATAATATAAACAAGTTATAACGCAATATTATACAAATATTACAAAAATATTCATATTGATATATAATTTTAAATAAATAAATTATCAATAATTATTATATAATTTATATAACATTGCATATATTGCATACTCTTCATGGCTAAGTGTTCTCTATAATAATAAGCGTATTAAATAGTCCAATATACTTCATTGAATCCGTATACGGCTGATATAAGTTATCGTACTGCGCATGCGTACGTGTGAATAATGCCAGCCAACAACATGCGTTATTCTACCGTACGTGTGAATAATGTCGGCCTTCATTTTATTAGTATTTATGCACTTTGGCGCTAAAGCCGGATTGGAACAGCCGGGTTAATTTGCATGTACAAAGACTTGTCAGAATTATTCGGATAAAAATGGCGGACATTGCCGTAAACCAGGAAGTAAAATACACATTAAATTAATAATTTACGAATAATAACTAATTAACGTGTCTAATATTTTGTATTATGACTCTTTGACTGTCGATTTACGAAGACTATCAGGAATTGAATTATATAGCCACCTGATGTATTCTATTGACAGTTCAAACCATAGTCTAAGCGTAACTTCAAACAAGTTCGTCTTACTTTCGATTTGACTTACAAACGGCTTTTGAATTTATTCCATACATTTTCGACTATATCCAAATCGGGACTTTGTGCTGGCCAATTCAATATATGAATATTGTTATTATTCAAATACTCAGTGGTAAAACGGGAGGTACATGCAGGTGCATTGACCTGTTGGAAAATGTAATTGTCATTATGAAAGTGTCTAGCTATTACCGGCCACAAATTTTCCTTCAAAATTTCAATAATTATTAGAAATCACAGTTCCATCTACAAGAAACAATTTTCCAATCCCTGATAGGTAATACATCCCAATATCATAAGACAAAAACTTCTGGTGTGACACTGGACAGACACAGCCCGTAACATATCCCTTGTCACTTTTCCGCCATACTAACACCGTTTTTTTTCCAATCACAATGGAAAAAAGTAATGTGTTTTAGTTATTTTCTACAGTCCAATTTTTTCCAAAGCACCAGGACACCTCTCTGTCTATTAACTTTCCTTACCACATTTTTTTCTTCAATAACTCCTCCTCCTTTAACTTTCTGTGAACTGTTTTTGATTTTGACCTATTACTTCCCTAGATTCATTCATTGTTACTTCCTCTAAGTTCTTGTTCTGTTTCTATGGAGACTTCTAATTAAATCATGTGTATCACAGTCCCCCAGAAATGGATTCCTTCCCGAATTTTGTTTATTTACTGTTATTACCCTTGAATCATATTGCTTTAAATGTCAGATATGGTAGAAACAGATATACCAAGTTGTCTTGACAATTCTGGTTGTTTAACTTCACAGAATTTACAAGAACTTTTTTGCAGTCCTCTGTCTACTCTTTCCCTTTTCATGACATTCTGATCAACTGTTTATGTATACATGTACATTAGCAGATGGCAATTTATTTATAGCATTTATACATTGACAATGATGTTATAATTGAAATGCTACACAGTGAATATCTAGAATACACCAATTAAATTTTTTCCGAACGAAAACCATTCTAGACTTAAAATTAATTACACCGTCAGCCATTTTGTCCAAATAATTCTGTCCACTCTCTGTACCTGGATAAGTATGATTGTACTCTATGTCACTTCAAGAATATTTCACATATATCAATACGCCCTCGGCTATAGGCGAAAGTGCAGAAATTTTGCCTTTGCATTGTGCTGATGACATTATACAGCAGGGTTCTGTATCGTGACACACCTACCGTGACACAGGACCTTGTTTATTTATAAGTTCCCTTCTGAAAGAACCATGACTTTCATTTTGTAATGCCAAGTGCTTTGCTAAAGAACGGTCACTACCCACTTTTAAGTTTGTGGTCAGACATAGTCTGGGTTCGAACCCACGGCCTCCCTCTAATGAAGCGAGCACTCTACCAACTGAACTTCTGCAGTTGTTTCTCATGTGGGATGGTTTGGAATTGGAATAAGCTGACTACCATTCCTGCAAAGTGTGAAATCATTATTTCATAAACAAACCGATGACAAAATTTGGTTTTCATGTCGCAGTCGTGATTAGAACATTGACCAGGTATATGTTACTGAATACTTGTATTGAATAACTAAACCATAGCCAGTTAGCCTCCAGCTATGCATATTGCATAAGCATTCTAGACAGCGATGTCTACAATATACAGGCAAATTGAGCATATTTAACCCCAACATCTTAGAAAATGAGAGTTAAATCACTGTATTACTAACAATTACCTGTAAACCTACTATCTGGGTTATTATTTAAAGAAATCATATAAATTACTCCATCATATGTTATGAAGAGTAAAAACAACTCTGTAATTAGTCGATACCGGTAGCTCATTCACACTCTGCATAGTGTTAAGCCAATTATCTATGCGATGTCATTCATCATCATATTTAAATGTCAAAATGCACACAAAAATGCACCAGGTATACAAAACATTGTAACCCTGAAACATGATGGCTAGTCAAACTATTATTTGTTTTAAAAAGTGTTAAAAACAGACCAACAACAAAAAAATGAGTTAGTCATTCATAATCACAGACAACAATTCTGACACACACTTTGTTGGTCACTTTTCGTGGTGCAGAATATAAAACGCCCTGTTACTTGTTGTAATGTGCCCCTAAGAGCAGAGCTGGTAAATATATAACACAAATACCAGTTGAATTTTGATGTGCCAGAGGTGCACATTTCGGAAATTCATTCCTCATAATTATTCCCTTTTTAGGGATGTGTAAGAAGTCAACATAATCTTACTTTTATTTTATTAAAGAATGTATACAAATATTTCCAACAAAGATGTATAACAATAACCAAAAGATACAGATATAACTACAAAAGAGGTATGAGGAGTAGTCAAACACAAACTGATTCTTTTCAATTCAGCAATAGTGATTTCTGTATAGAAGAAACCAAAGAAAAAGGTAAAATTTATATAAATGTATTAATTTATTAGTGTAATTAAAATTAAGGTCATCGGCCTGCACATTTTTAGAAATCTGTAAGCATTCACATGTTGGTTGATAAAACAAATTGGATAATTGTATAAAAAATTTCGCAATCAAAAAACACTCACCGGCATCATCTTTTGAATATGGTTAAAAACACTTGATATTAGCATCGCTTAATAATGCTAAAACCATTTACTTCCAAATACAAAACAACATTATAAAAGTTACACTTGTTCTAAAGTTAATATAATGTAATTGGAAATCTCACTTCAAATTTAGGGGGCCTCGGTGGCCGAGTGGTTTAAAGCATGTGTTTACTGATCACAGGGCTTCATGACACTGGGTTCGAATCCCATTTGGTACAGATCATTTTGTGAGGAAGTTCGTTAGTTTGCTTGCCAGAGGTGATTGGACACTCTGGTTTCCTACACCATCCCTGAACTGACAGCCTAAAAGTGAAATAATCTTGACTGGGGTGTCAAACACCATTACTCCACTCATCTTCACTCAAATATAGTAAGAGAGAGTAATATTATCATTTAAATAAAATATGTTACTTATTTAACTTTTTATGTATTCTTTGTACAAAGTATGGATTATAAACAAATTACAAACACTTAGTTTAAGCTATTTGCATGTAAGTGCAGAAATCTTATGCAAAAGATGCTCCTGGCTTGAGCGTTGGCCATTGTTGATGTTTTTCATATTATGAGTGATCAGTTACCACATACTTGATGCAGGTAATATATTCAAGCCATGTAGGATATGTGATTAAGTTGCAGAGGCTGATGATGGAAGGTCAAGAATTAAAAGGTTGCATTGTTTAAGTATTTTGTTTTCTAGTGATACTTTTTAAGTTGTAATATTACCATATGTATTTAATAGACCTTTCCAAAAATAATCAATATGTTTGTAAAGCCAAATTGAATATGTAATGAAGCTGTACAATGATAAAAGGATAAGATTCAAAGGTTTTAATAATTTAATTTTATGTTAAACCTTTTATTGTATATGTGTTTTTTATGTTGCCATCATGGTAATTAGGGGGATAATGATGATGATGATAATGATAATGATTTCACCATGATGATTATAATGATAATTACATTGAGGATTTCTGCTGCTGATGAATTCTGCTGCTGATGATGATGATTGTTGCTGTTGCTGCTGCTAATGATGATGATGATTTCTGCTGGCACATTAATATCATCGGTGCAAGTGAGCATTGTCTTCTTACAAGCCTTGTTCTGACACATGTTAGTCGCTGGTTTATTCAAAATGCATTTCATTAGATTTTATATAGTTCCTCAGAGGTATACTGACAGTATGATTTACAACTTCTATTTCACTAAGGTACTATATAATGTATAGTAAAATGCAATCTGAATAAAACAGTGATAGTATATTTCAGAAAACATTAAATAGTGTTTGTTACATACGTACATACATTAAATACATATATACATGTATGCGTGTGTTATTGATACATGTATTTATATTAATTGCTTATGCTTTATTTACAGGAAGAGGGAATTTCACCATTAGATCTTCAATTCATTGTCACCATTCTTATGTTATGAAGACAAGCTGTTGGATTATGAACCTTAGATTGATAATAAGTTTGTTTTCGAGTTTGGATATAGAGAAAAAACATATTGGTATGTATGAGTAAGCATGATCCACAAAAGATTTGTTTTTACACCCAATTTAAGATTATTTCACTTGTATTGAGATTGTCAGTTTGGGATGGTTGAGTGGAGTATTCATGCTTTACTCCCCATTTATAATTTTTTCACATATATCAGTTCTGATTTGGTGACATGGATTAATAGTGATTAATACACAGTAAATTATTCCAAGTTCGAGGTTTTTCATTTATATCAAGACCCAAGGTGATGGAGTAATGATGTTTTTATGCCTCAGTCATGATAATTTCACTATATTGGTACTCAGTTCTTGAATGTTGAAGTAATGATGTTTTATACCCAAGCCAAGTTCATAACTTACAATACATGTATATCAAACTTATCAATTCTGAGATGATGGCGAGGGGTAAGGTAAAGAAGTAATGCAAATTGTATTTTACATTCATCAAGCTTTTTTCACAAATTCACATGTCAAGGCAATTGGTTTTGAGATGGTAGAGAAAATCTGAGTACCATGAGAAATCTGACAGACTTTGGCAAGCAATTGACAAAATTTTTCACACTAGGATTTGCTGAGCAGGATTTAAACATAGGTGGTGTAATGATCACTATAGACACTTAACCACTGATATCACTTTTGAAAAGTAGAGGAAACCTGAGTGTCCTCAGAAAACAGCTGGCTTTCTGTGAACAAACTTAGTTGATTCAACTTTTGATTCAACTTGACTGTGAATAAGAATAGAGAGTATTAGTGTCAAAATGTTTTACATATATATATCAAGACAATCTGTCATAACTAAAATGTTTAAGAAGTAAGATTTTTCAACACTTTAGTATTTAGAATTGGAAAAATGAAAAGGATAAATTTGAAAAATAATGGTAGTCAGAATTTCAAATCATTCTTGTATTATTTGCCACAAAAAAAGCATGCACGTTAATGTTATTACATATGATGATGATTGAAGCCAAACAAAATGCTCATACAGACACATTGAATGTTTATACTGAGTAGGACAAGAAATTCAAGGTTATATTATGGCCATCTTGTCCAATCAAATAATTATTCCAATTTAATCACTTCAAAATACAGATATCAAACAGTTACAAATAAAGTTCTGCAACTTCTAATTTAGGGTTCAATGACCTAAAAGGCTAAGGATAGGCCTAGTTGTCCATAAACTGTCAGGGGGTCAAAAAGCTAACAAGGGGTTGAGCAGTTTAAAAAAGCTAATGAGGGACCAAGGAGCTAAGTGGTTGAGAGGACGAAAAAGTGCTGAAAGATAGACAGGTAGCCGTTTTATATTTACATATAACAGTACAGTCAAAGCTGCCACCTCTGTTTAATAACTTCCTGCTTTTAAAGGCCATTGAAATTAGATCTCATCCCCTTATATATATTTGAATCTGTATATGAGTGGCACTTGTTTAACAGGTTCCCTTTTATGGCCTTTGTAGATAGGTTTGACTTTTCATTGGTCAGTATGCCTGGATTGTGTGCACTGTGACATGTTCCAGCCTATTTTCACTTGCAAATAGTAACTTAATTGACATAAAGAATTATTCAATTATTAAATAGTGATTTTGTTGTCACTTTTTAAATTTATCCTATTTTATATTCACAGTTTATGAGGGGATGCTCAGTTTTTGAGTGCTCTAATAAATTTTAATGTTAGATATTATTTTAAATAAATGGTATAATTTTAGTATTGATGCATCGGATGAAGATGGTTCATATGGTCATCTTATACAGAACTCCTTAAATTTTATATTTATGATTTTGGAAATGAATATCCTTGGCGTTGTAAGGTATTAATGCTTTTCATGGTTATATATTGAAAGACTTAATAGTATGCAATTACAAACAAATATCAATTGTTGAATTAAGGCCTGTAATGGAAAATGCATTCAGTCTGACATTCTATGATTGTTACCCTAAGGGCAGGATTTGTAACTTTTTCAACATTCTCACATAAAATGATGAAAATTTCAGACATACACTAATTGACCCATATTTCAATAATGTTAAATATGCAAATTTTATGATAGTCCAGCTAGGATAGTCAGATTAGCAGATTAGACTCTTGGTTTTTTTTTTTACTTAATATGTTGTAAGTATATGCTTGGAGGAAAAGTTCTTTTGTCTTGCCATCTTGTGGGCTTTTTGTAATAAAATGCATTTAGAAAATAAGTCTTTCATGGAATAACCCCAGTGGTTTTGTTTGCCTAAAATTATTACCGAATAAAGGTAGTTTCCCCTCAAGAAATAAGACTGAAAATTCCCAATTTGACAACTAAAATTCCCCAAAAGGCAACAGTGACACACAATCAAATGGTTTAAGTTAAATCCAGTTGTCCAAAACTGTTCTGACAGCTAAAAAATGTTAGATAATGTCACAATATAAAATCTTTGCAATGAATTTCAAAATTCTGAGCATAATATGTGACATAAAAAGGGTACAAATTTTCCTAATCTGAAAGGTAGAAGGTAGTTTTTAAAAAACCATAGCAAAATCACTGAACCCTGTAGTCATCAAGTTGAAGATGTTATGTATAGATATATATATGCACAGGCCTCTTTTTTACCCTGAACTTTTTGTGATGTTGAGAAACCACCATATTTGACATAATAGTTAATAAGCTGTTCTGATAAGAGCCCCTACATGTTCCTGCATTAAAAAAAACAATAGCCAACATGCCAGCTCTCTACAATTTATAAGCTTCTCCAGTGTTGGAAGAAACTACAATTGTTGCAAACAAACATGGTGGCAGACTGTTGTATCTGTGAAGTACACTTTATTTTATGGTAAAGTATGCTGTTCTAAATGAAAATTGAGTTCTCGATAATGGTGATTATGATGCTGTTGCTGCTGCTGCTGATGATGATGACTTTTTTCATAATTATGTCATGGGTTTTTAACCTCTGGTGTTTTCTAAATTTTGTGTAAGTGTCCAATTTAAAGTTTTTTAATGTTGATGTTTTTCATGTTATGTTTGAGGGCAAGCGAGCCTTGTTGTCTTGAATACTTGTTGAATTTGGACCTAGATTTCAAATTCTTGACAAAAACATTAAAATAAAAAACATGGATATGTTTTTGTTTCCAGATGATAAATTGACTTCCAGATATTACTGCAACTCAATTTGTCTTTAGTTTATTTATCAAAACAAATCTGTAGATTTTATCTTCAATAAAATTCTCACTGTGCAATAGTGGAAAACATTTTGACTTTTTGGTTATACACATAAGCCCATATGGATTTCTAGTTTCTTTATGTCATAAAAAAGCAGAAGGAAGCTGCTTAACATATAACCGTGGTATTTGATTTTGTTTTGTTTTGTTATTGTAGAAACTATTTAAAGTGAAATTGACACCAGTGATACAGAAACAGAAAGTGATTCTGACATTAATGAATATATGAACCAGTAGAATCAGGTACATAAAATACTTACTTTTTAACAGAGTTGTAACAAAGCTATTATTTGGTTATTAAGGCAGATGGGTGGGCAGGAATAGTTTTCCAGAGTTTTTTTCTAAATTCTTGCAGATATTTAACACTTATTTGGTATGTGAATCTATCATCATAAGTTACAGATAGGTTTGAGTTTAATTCCAATTCACTGATTTTTTACTCAATTATGGGTCTTAGAACATTTCTTCATAACTTTTTCAAGGCTTTTTAAATGCATGTAAATATTAAACTTAGATTTGGTATGTCAGTCTAACTGATTTTTGATGAAATAATGGTCCTTGGACTTTAGCAGTTTTCTGGACATTGTTTTTAAATGCTTGTAGATATTAAAATCATATTCAGTATGTGAATCTACCATCATGTGTTACAGATCAGGTTTGATTTTAGTAATAGTTCATGATTTTTCGCACAATAAAATGAAATTGCAACTCAGCTTGTGCACCCTGGTGCCTATCAATTTTTCTAGACTCATTTGACAAGTTCAAGTTTGCTTATAAAATCTTGACAATTATGCATTTATTCCATTTTTATATGCCCGTCTATGACGGGACGTATTATGGTATGGCACCGTCCGTCCGTATGTCCACACGTCGTACGCTAACTCAAGAATGCTTTGAGCAATTTTAATGAAACTTTTGTGAAATGTTTGTATTTAAGGCAGAAAGCTCCCTTTGGTTTTTTGAGATTCGTATGTTTTTCGTTGTGGGGTTGTTGGCCTTTTATTGTCGGTTTTTTGCATGTTGTACAGTTACTGAAACTTCTTTTAAACTATTTTAATGGCTCATTTGTGTTATATTTTTATCCATGACAGAAAGCACCCTTTCATTTTTGAGATTCCTTTTATTTATCACTTCGGAGTTATGGTACTTTAATTGTCATATTTAAGGCATTTTTCTGCATGTTGTATAATAATCAAAAATGCTTTGAACAATTTGAATGAAACTTTTGTGTTATATTGGTATCCATGGCAGAGAGCTCCCTTTTATTTTTGAGATTTGTATGTTTTCTTGACAGGGCTCGACATAAACTTTTTTACCCACTTGTCCAGTCGGGCAAGTACCATCTAATTTTGACTTGCCCCCATAAAAAATTACTTGGCCATGCCAATTTCATAACAAAATATTTAAAAACACGAGAAAGTATGTTATTAATTTGATAATACATAATAGTGCACTGCTATCATTTTTGCTACATTTCTTTTTACAGGCTAGCTGAAAAGAAACTTTAAGTTAAGAAGTTTACTTTTATGATTTAATAGGTAGAACAAGGTCTGCAAAGTCTATCAATATCGTTCAATGAGACTGAAGGATAAGGAGTTTGACTGACCAGGCAGATGATACGAAAACTTTGATTCATTGTTATAAATATAAAAACAACAAATAAAAACTATGCTATATCTTTTCAAAGTTTTATTTATTATCTTACACTAGAATGATAAATCATGGTATGACTAGATTTCACTATCTGTGAACATTCTCTTTATTCATGATTATTATGACTAGATTTTACAACAAAACTCTGTCCAATACATGTATTTAACATTAAACTGATAAAGTTCCGATATGAAAATTCCCAGAACAGCAAAGCAAAGTCAAGGTAATTGTTTTGCAATCAAAAGTTGAGCAAGTCATCTTCATTGTCATCATTACCACCTTGATTAGGCCCAAACGTGGGTCGCCTAGCCCGGCCATGATTCCACCAACGGTGGAGAGATAACCCAGCATCATAATCATCAAGTGTGGGGCCTTCAATTGACACAGTCAAAAGATCATTCATAGTGCTTGTTTTCAGGCTAGCTCACCAATCAGATTTAATCCTTTTCACACAGCTAAAACCTCTTTCACAAATAGCGCTAGAAACAAGAAGTGTAAGCACAATCTGGACCAGACGTTTTATATGCTTAAATCTGTTTCTGTCACGAAACAAACTGTTGATGTCGAGGACATTTTGATTTGGTCTTAAGGGTACATTTCTAATCTGATTGCCAAAATGAGCTTTAACAACAGTCCACTCTTGTTGTAACTGATTACGTTCACAGCCCATATTATCCAACACATCAGAAAAATGATCTGACAGTTGCTGAATTTCAGCATTACCATAAGCTGCTAGATGTGCCCTATCATTTGGCCATTCTTTTATGTCAAACACACGTGCAGCTTGTAGAAATGGTTTAACTGGGTCTGTGTCACTTTCAAATATGCCATTTATTCGATTGGTTACAGCTTCAATAACAGCTTGTAGTTCCTTATAGTCAGCATTAGCATCATAGTGTGTTAAATCTGTGTTCTTGTATTTACACTGACCATTTGCATCAATGGTAAGTGAATCTAAAAAGGCCTGCAAATGTTCACCTGGTTGCTGACCAAGCTGAATCAATGACAAGTTTGCAGTTTCAAGTGCATCTAAGAAATCAATGCAAGAGCATTCGTCTCTTTAAAAAATTCAAACTCAGAATACTGATTATATTTAACATGTCATACAAGAAAAACATAAAGCGTAGTACTCGCCAGTCTTTAAGTTTGTTCATCATAATTGTTGATCTACCAACTACAGCTGGTGTTGTTTGGCCTGGCCTAGCCTGAGACACATGTTCAAAGTGAGCAAGTATCACTAGGTAGCTTGAACAGAGTGATTTAATGGCCTTAAACATGTGGTACCCATCGAGTACCCTGTAACCTGGTTGGCTTAATGACTTTTTCATCAAGAGCCTCAGATATTTCTCGCAGTTCTCTGAGTGATTTTGGAGAATAGTGATAGTGCTTATGTATCTTAATAACTTGTTGTAGAGTTATTGGCCTTTAATTGTCAAATTTTAGGCATTTTTTGCACGTTGCAAATAGATACATGAGTTTATTTGATAAGGGACCTATTTGTCTCCTACAAAATAAATGACATTAAACTTAAAACATGCTCAGACATTTAATTAGTAATCTTTATAATTTTCAGAATTGTGTTTGATTTGTGAAGAGCTATATTTGAAACAATATCATGACAAACAAGATGGCTTCATTTTTTTCATTGTCATCTTAATATTTCTTTGTACCAATATATGGGATGTCATAAACCATGTTTAGTTAAGTAGGTCAAAGGTCAGAAGGCCAGATCTTAGAATTTTTGCAGTGTCTTTTATGTCCCCTCTATATCTCCTAGTACATTTCTTCATGAGTTTCAATGAAACATGGTACAAATGTACACCAACATGCAAGGTGTGTTATGAACCATGTTCACTTACATGAATGTAGGTTAAGTGATATAGAAACATTGTGATGTGGAAACCAGTGGTATGTGAGTTTCCTGAGTTTTCCTTTTGTTTCATTTATGAATACATAATTTATCAATTAGACATAATTTGTCGACCTTAAACAATTTCAAGTTTGGAATAAGGATATTGCAAGCAAGAAATCTTATTGCTTTGAAATAGCATCCATTACAATTAATACTTGTTTGTTTGTGAATTAACAATTATGCCAAGGTAACCAAAACATTTGAATTTTATATTTTTCAGATTTGAGAAGGAAAAAGAAATTGAAAACAAATTATCTGAATGAAAATTACATGAATAAAAAGGTAAACACATTATTGTAAAGATATTTCAAAAGTTTTGTAGTACTGGATGTAGGTGTTGATGTGGAAATGAAAATGTTTATACTTTTCCAAATTTTGAGATAGACAGAGACTTGAACAGCAATGAACATAAATGATGAAGTGTTTTGATGAAAACTCCTACATTTTCTAAAAATTTTGCGGACCAGAATCCACTTTGATATCACTCATGCTCATAATTACTTATACATTTAATCATCCAGTGTAGGGTTTTCTTTATTTACATAAGATTTGTTTATCTATAATCTTCTTTGTCAATTCTCATATATTGCTGGAAAACAAATTCTATTTTTATCAAAACATGTTTTTGAAGTTCATAATATTCATTTTTAAAAACATTTTAAACAAGTTGACTGTAATAAAATAGTTTAAGATAGAACACTAATTCAGTTAAATATTTGGGACTTAAAATATTACTTGAATTGTTCAAAATTCAAAATTTAAGATTACCAAACCTATTTTGGTTAAATATAGATCAACTCATCAGCGGTTTCAATAGAAGCCGACGGCCGACGAAAAGCGTCGGCTACTTTGTCAGTTTTGAGCAGTACACGTCGGTTACTTTCACTTTAGTTACGGTAGAAAGACTAAGTGTTAACCCTCTTTACTTTACTATCAAAATCGGTTCCCATGCGTTACTTGAAATGATCATTTAGACGTTTAACTGTAATAATAAAAATGCCCTTAAATGTGCGTTTTAAAGATCGAGATGTGGTCCTTGGTAATGCATAAAAAGTGTAGCGTAAATGGAAACTATAGTATGGGAATTGCGGGTTAGTTCCTGTTTTGACGTCTACACATTCTAGACTACACATCGTCTCATTTATGAATTATGAAACGGCGGGCAACGTTATTAGACTTTTGGGGGAAAAGAAGTAAAGACAGTGATGGTACATAATTATTACCAAACACCCCTCTAAAAATGCTTGATTACACTTAACGTTATGAACAGTCGGGATAGGTGAAGATGCGAGTGGGAGCCGGTAGAGTTGACGTTTATTGGTTCCTTAAAAATTTACTGAATAAAAACATTTATCTGTTACACGAGTTTTTGTTTCTGTTGTTTTTGTTTGTTTGATTTTTTATTTTATACTACAGAATCGGCGACATCCCCCGCTATATATGGATTATTTTTTCACCAAAAAGAGTGCTTAGTGGGAATACCGTTATGTGAATGGATTAGGATCGGATTCTGCAATGCTCTGTATATGACCTGTTCAGGTCAAACTCATGTTATCTACGTATCGAAAATTTTTATTTATTTAAATTTCAATTTAATTTCTTTTTGTTTAGATTTTATTATTTGCAGTTTGATCTTGTTCTTTTGTGGTAAGTTAAAATACTTTTTTTTTCTGAGTTTTTATTTTTAATTTAGTTTCTTTCTGTGTCTAATTTCCAGTCAATTTTTAGCACCACTTAATAAATTTAAAAATTTATAAAATTTAAACAAACTCTATCTCTCTCTCCCACACACACACGCATACACACACACACACACATAGGCCTCATGCTCACAAAAATGTTATATAAATAATGATCTGCAACAATGAATCATCCAATTAAAGATATTTACAAAATTTCATTTTTCAATTTCAGACATCTCCCTGTCAAAAAATGATGAACCACAATCAAGTTCTGAAATATTTCGTCAATCTTCAGATAAACAGGATCAGAACACGAGTTACGAACAAAGCACAAATTCCATTACTGACAGCACAGATCATATACAAGAAGTTACAGAATCTGATCCCAATCCATTCACAGAAGAACAGTATTCTCAGTTGATAAACACTCTTTTTGGTGAAAAAGTAATCCATACATACCGTTGCAAGAATGGTTGTGATTTCTCCAATACAGAACTGACTAGACTCAGAGATAATAAGACTGCTGGCAAACCACATCATTTTCTCACTCCACAAAATTGGTGGCTTTCATTTGTTGAAGGAGAGGGGTTGTTTTGTATAATATGCAGGAAACATGGTGGAAAAAATCGTCAGAATCAGTCACTGAAATTTTCACAGCAGCCTTGTGTACGTTTCCACAAAGATGCCTTTGACACGCATTGTAACAGTCAAGGTCATAAAAATTGTTTAATGGATGAATTCCTTCAGAGAGTGTATGTTTTTCATAAAGAACATGAAACTCGGTGTAGCAACAAAGAGTCTGCAATCCTCTCTGCCTTCATTGCATTTATTTTTTAATGAAAGAAAACTTACCAAACGTTAAATTTTTACCTTTGATTGAGTTGAATAAAAATAATTTGAATGTTGAATGTTTGCAGCATTTCAACTATACAGGTACAGGTTCAGTAAGAGAAATGTTTCTTTCAATTGGTAAAGCTGTCGGGGATGACATTAGTGCAAAAATTCGTAAAAGTGGTCAGATAGGTTTAATGATAGATGAAGTTACAGAAATATCAGTTAAAAATCAGTTAGTCTCTTTTGTTCAGTTTCTGAATACTGAGTCTAAGCAGATTGACACAGCTTTCTTGAATGTACAAGACATATTAGAGGACAGTAATTCTGCAAATTCAGAAACTATCAAAGATCTTGTTAAATCTTCTCTTGCAGAATATGGCATTGACTTAAATAACCTTGTAGCTCTTTCCACTGATGGAGCATCAGTGATGGTAGGTAAAACAAATGGAGTTGCTGCCAGGTTAAAACAAATTAATCCTACGATGTTGTCTGTCCACTGTGTTTGCCACAGACTTGCTTTGGCCTGTACAGACACGAACAGTAGTATTCAGTACATAAAAACTGTCATGGATGTTCTGTGTCAGTTATGGTATTACTTTGAAAATTCTCCGAAAAGAATATCATTGTTACTTAAAACAAAGTTATCACTCAAAGCCATTACATTGTCAGATTCATCCCAGAATGCTTTTGCCAAAAAATTGGTAAAAGCTTGTAAAACAAGGTGGCTTAGCTTTGACAAGTCTGTCAAGCTATTTCAGAGGACCTTGAGAGTGTGCTTCAGTGTTTACACCTTTTAGAATCTGAGGCAACTGCTGTTGGTCTTCTCAGAAAACTACAGTCTGCAAAATTTGTTGGTGCTTTATACATTTTGAGAGAGGTACTCCCAATATTATCCAAATTATCTCTCAATTTTCAGAGCAATTATGTCAATTTTTCACACATTCCTGCAGGTATTAGGCAGACTAAAGCTATGTTAAAGAAACTTTTAGATGACAATACTGCTCTTCAGAAGCTTCAGTCCGACATTGATAGTCTATCTCAGCTTTCACATGAGCTAAAATTTAACAAAAACTGCATTAGTGAATTGGAAAGTTTGTACAGACAGTACATTGAGAGTCTTCTGAAAAACATTGACGACAGATTTTCAGATTCTGTAGGTATTTTATCTGCATTTCAGATATTTGATCCCCTAAGTATTCCCAAAGAAGAAGATCCAGGTTTTTTAGAATACGGAATTAATGCTATATGTGTCTTGGCTGACCATTTTTATTCTCAGTCAACACATCAAAATGTCCAAAAAACAAAGCTGTTGACACACTGGGCAAATTTAAAATTTGCTGCTGCTGATGTTTTAAATGCCATGCCATCTGATTTAGATAAGCAAACCCCCACTGAATGGCTAATCATGACACTTGTCAATAACCCTGTTGCCTATAAAAATATGGAAGAAGTTATTAAACTGGCAAAGATAGCATGTCTTATTCCTGTCTCTAATGCGTGGCCCGAGAGAGGGGCCCGTGCATTGAAAGTTATAAAAACCAGGTTAAGGTCACCTCTTAAGAATGACATGTTGTTTTCTTTGCTTCAGGTTGCAATAAATGGCCCAAAAACTGCTGATGCCACTCCGATTATTGAAAAAGCTGTAGCTTTATGGGAGGCTGAAAAACCTCGTAGAAAAACGGGGGTTATTTCTAATTCCAAATCTTCAGTTGCAAGTCCTGCATCAGCAGAAGGCGTTGTTTCTGATCCTGTTGTCTCTGACACTGTCGCTGATCAGATAGTTCCTGCAAATGACCTTCAGCAAGTTGCAAAGGAACTTAACTTGGAGGATCTTTCTGACAGTGACAGTGACAGTGCATTTGAGGATGATTTCATTGATTAGTTTCATTATTATGTATTCATTTGTTACATTACAATATAAAACACAACAAGTATTCATTTGTTAATTTTTTGAAGTTTGAAATCAAATACAACAAATATTAAAAGATTAACTTTGAAGTTCATTAAATGTTTCAATGAATAAATTAGATTGTGTTTATTGTCTTTTCTTTGTTACAGTAAGAAAATGCAGAAAATTCCACCATAGATCAGAATGAATCATTTTCATTGAATTTTTGAAAAAATGATTGGTTAATTTTTCTCCTATGTTAATGCAAAAAATGCAGTGGAATGCACCATTTTCAATGTAAAATTTAAAAATTTTCCGGGGGAGGACCCCCACCGCCAGAGGGGGACGCATACCCCTCCGCACCTCCCCCTCACACAGTGCCTCGTGCTTCGCGCTTTGCGCGAAGATGGACCCTCATGCTGGCTACTTTTTCAACACTGTCTGCTACTTCAAAATCTACTGAAAGGGCTGACTCATTGTATATTTTTTTACGTTAAAAAGTTTTAAATAATGGCAGTATGTTAATATATAAATTGAAATGGGTTAGGTTTGAAATATTACTTAAAATGAACTGGGCTGTATGTGTGTAATCATTTAAAATGAGTTGGGTTAGGTGTGTAATCATTTAAAATGAGTTGGGTTAGGTGTGTGGAATCAAATTAAATTTAAATGACATTTGGTAAGTAATTAGATATAATGTATTATCACATACAATAAAATAGGTTGTGTGTTTTCACATAAAATAAGCTTGGTTGAATGTGTTATCACATAAATGAAGTGGGGTAATTGTGTGTCATTGTATAGCATTGAGTTATTTATGTATAACTGATCAGTTAAAAATCAAGTAATTTAGGTTTTGTAATATAACTTAAATTTAATTAAATATTTTTAGACTTACAAAGAAAAGCAAATCACAGAAAAAATCCTTAAAAGGAGAAACAAAAGAAAAAATGCCTGAAAGACATCAGTGGAAAGGAAGAAAAAGCTGCTTTGACAAGACAGTTCTTTGACAAACATAGGAAAACTGGATATACTTAATGCTATAAAAAAGAACTAGTTCTAGCCAAAACGCAAGTGTAGTAAAATTGTCATTGTGAAAAAACAATTTCAAATTTGGAATAAGGATACTACAAGTCAAAAATCTTATTGCTTTGTTTGGGGTTTTTTGTAATGGTATTCCTTTACAATTAATACTTGTTTAAAATAAAACTTATAATGTGAAACAATGTTTTGATTTTTTTCATTTAAGACTGCTACTTATGATAAATAATGCAGAATTGGATTTCCGAGCTAATAATTGCTTCAAAAGAAAACAGCAGTAGAACCCTTATTGGAATAAAATTCCTCATAAGTATTGCTCGGACCACAATTTTGGAAATCCTAATATTTTCAAGATGTTGAAATGATTGATTGGTTGATTGAATAGGGTTTTATGTACCAGTCAAAAATATTTCATTGATATTGGGACAACACCAGCTGAAGTGTCTGAAATTTTTAACTTTGCATTGCAAGCAGGGAAATGTGTTGGTAGAATTCTTTAATGTGCCATGCCTGCTGTGACACAGGGTTTCAGTTTTTAAGGTCTCTTCTGAAAGATCCTGACTTTCCTAATTGCCGTGTGCTTAGGAAAAGATCAGTAACTACATGTACCTATTTTCAAGTCTTTGTCAGACCCGGCTTGGTTTAAGCCCCCTACCTCCCACATACAGAGTGAGCACTCTACCCACTGAGCTACCATAATGGTAGATGTTGAAATGAGAAAATAAGATGGACCAAAATGTATTTTACCAGTCAGCAAAAAAATATTCTAAAAGATAAAGCATAGCCTAGTTTTTTTTTTCTTTTTTTTTCAGGAAATTAAAATTAAAGAATCAAAAAATTTTGATAAACAATCTTTATCTGACAATAATATGTATTGCCCCCTGTGTTTGTGATATTTGTGGGGATGTTAAGTCCATCAGCAGAGAGACTAGTCCGGTATTTATTATTTACCTGTTTTAAATTTGCAGCACTAGATGGCCATTTTCATTGCGTCCTGTTTATTGCAAATCCAAGACTTAAAAGTCAGAAAGTGACTCCATATTTGCTATGTCTTGTTTAAAATTTTTGTTAATTTACAAAACAAAGATGAAACAACTAGAGTGCAGCTACCAAGAACACATAAGAACAACATTTAAAAAAAACAGAATAGAGTTAACATATGGGCTACTGATTAAAAGTAGTAGATTGTCCATACCTGAAAATAAAACCTATGTCACTCCGAATTACAACTATAGTAAAGTCCCCTAGTCGAGGCAATAATATATTGTATTCGAGATGTGCTAGAGTTGGTAAAATATTCTTAAAAAGGTTTTAAGAGGAAAATCAGTATACAATTGAACATGCCTATTAAAATCATGTACCATTACAAAAAATGGTTCTTAACCATTCATAGGAGTTGCCAATTTTGAAGTGTTCAAAATGAAGGCCAGATCTGAGGCCAGCCATGACCTGTAAGGTATAGAAAGTAATTTTTTTAGTTTTAAATAGGAAAAAAATATATACAGATTGGACCAATTTCCTTCATATGACAAAAGCAGATTTACCATTTTTACTTGTTTTTTGTGAAAAGGAAGTTAAAAAGGTTTCTGTTTTCTGCAATTTCCAGTATAAAAGTTATCTTAAAACCATGTGACACAGCAGAATTAGAATAGTAATGTTATTGTCTTCATCACAAGATACAATGGCATTCTTACCATAATTATCAGTCATATTGGCGCTGGTCCCAGCTCTGAACAAAAGCTGCTTATGATATAAATACTTTTGGATACAGCCATATGTTACCAAAGGTGACCTTCCGGACAGCATGGTGACATTTCCCATAAATAGCTTTAAAAATCAATGCTTTGTCTAACACTAACTTGGCCAACAGCCTTAACAAGCATCGGTATTATCCCTGGATACCACTGTCTTCTTACACATGTAATGGGATGATACCTGTATTTGGTACCAGATTAATGTCACCGCCAGATTTGAAGACTAATTGTCAGGCTATTTTATTAAATATGAATTAAACCATATATAAAATATATTTGCAATCACAATGAAGTTGGTTCCCAAAAATTAATATTCATTCAATATGAAAAACATTTTGTGTTTGCCATAAAACAAGTAAACTGGAGACACATGTCATGTGTGAATGCTATTTGAATTTTGCATCATTCAGTAAATGCCAGCATGAACACCAGTATTTTATAATGACAGTATTTATGCCAATATTCTACTTTACAAAATGTTGCTGCTAAAAATGTACATGACACGATGGTTCGTATTGCTCATCTGGGCATAGTGAGTGAGTGAGTGAGTGAGTGAATTTTTGTTTATAGCCACATCAGCATTATTGCAGCTTTTCGCGGCTAGAAAATGTTAAAAATTAAAATATATAAATATTGAATAGATGTAAATTGGATAAGATTTTAAAAATAATAAGCTGATAAACATCTGGGCATAGGGAAACCAAGTGAGATGAAGTTACTACATTCTAGTTCTACATGTCTTTGGACTGTGACCGCATTTCAGAGAATATTTAAAAAAAAGAAAATATCAAAACCCTAAACCATAAGCATAGCCGCACTGTAAATTTGTATGATATTGCCTATGTTTAGTAATGCCTTTGAACTTATCCAATTTAAAGAAAATTTTAAGAAGATATCAAACTTCCCTCTCATTTCCATGAATGAAGGCCACGGTCAGTCTGCTCCAGGGCTCTAATCAGGAAACATCCCTGCCAAATGTCATTGTTCTTTATTCACTGGCACTGGAGAAAAAGTGAAGCGTATTTTATTTTGACTATAGGAGTATAAAAACTAAAATAAATTCCATAGATAATATTTCAAAACCAATTTCGAAGAAATTTTTTTTGTGCAAAAAGAAACATTAACTTATATTCTTATGAACACTTTTTTTTTTTTTTTTTTTTTTTTTTTTTTTTTTTGAATGCAGATTTGTTAAACAGATACAAAACAAACCTCCGATTTTATTCTTGATTCATGCCTGTCATTCAAGAGTCAATTTACAAGTAAAGAGAATAGAGAATAGAATATTGCAAACATAAAACAATTTTTGGCTTTTAAAATGATCAATCTGATTGACCGGAGATAGGCAAAGCTGAATTATACTTAGTACAAAATAATAAAAAAAAATTCTGTCATTATAATGCATTAGTTCTGCAAAATTGTGATCAGTATTAGACCAGATGTAATATCTTTATTACTGTATAGCTGAAAACAGCTTTAGGTTGACTTTTAAGGATCGAATTTTGGATAGGCGTAAAAAAAAACAAACTGGTTGCACACACATGGGTTTAAGCATACAATACACGATCACCATTTCTTCTTTACTGTAATGTGAACATTAATTGACCCTCTGAAACACCCTGTTTAAAGTGTTCACAGAAATTCTGTTCTTTTGTACAACCCTTTATTCACTAAAAGATGGAAGGAGATAAGTTGAATCTACTGCACTTATTGTTATTCTATAGGTATTGAGAAATTAAAAAAAAAAACCATATTACGGTAATTTACTGTCAAAGCGTTTACTTTTTGGTTTTGCAAAATATGTCTTTTGTGACATGCATTCTTCACCTATTGGCGACACCCAATTCTTTTTTTTATTAATCTCAAGAATTAATCTGAACATAAGATAAAGTGTTTCTGATTTGCTTTGAACTAGTGCGCTCTCATAGCAACCTTTACAGTGCACACCACTCAGTCAATTACACTGATGCAGAGCCAATAAGTAAGGGTCTACGAAAATTAAACAAATCTTTTTCATTTGCGAATGACTGGGTTTGAACCCACATACACTAGCTTGAAAGTCAAATACCATAACAACATAAAACCAAGTGATCTAGATAGATTATTGTCACATTAAATGAGGTGAGTGTTGTCATATAAAATGAAGTGGGTTGGGTGTGTGTCGTCATATAAAATGAAGTGAGTTAAATGTGTGTTGTCATATAAATTGAAGTGGGTTAGGTGTGCGTTGTCATAAAAATGAAGTGGGTTAGATGTGTGTTGTCATAAAAAATAAAGTGGGTTGCATGTGTGTTTTCATATAAAATGAAGTGGGTTAGATGTGTGTTGTCATATAAAATGAAGCGGGTTAGATGTGTGTTGTTATATGCAATGAAGTGGGTTGCATGTGTGTTTCAATGCAAAATGAAGTGGGTTAGATGTGTGCAGTCATATAAAATGGAATCAGCTGTGATCGAAAACATAAAATAAACTGTAAAATAAATGTGGGTAAGGCATGCATTATTATATATTTAAGTATTGTTTTAGACTTGTGCAATCAAATTAAAATGAATTGGGTTGGATGTGTGTATTAATCATAAATCAAAAGTAGTGGGTTAGGTGTGTGTAATCATATTAGGTGAATTGGGTTTCATGTGAAATTTCCTTTTCTTGTCTTTAAGTTTTTAAACAATTACAACCCCTCATTAGATAGCTTATTTGATCAAGAATTGCAAAATTTGAAGTTTTTCAGTGTATCTTATTCGCATCATGGTGTAGCCACTTTCAGGTAATTTGTCTTATGTAGTGAGTTTCAGTAGATTACGAGTATGTGTGTGTATGTGTGTGTCTGTTTCTGATTATATTTAAGAATATTAAATTTCTATCAAATAACAATCAAATTTTAGTTTTATCGTAGAATGGTACTTACTTTTCGTTTAGATTTTGCAATCCTTCTATCTCTTATAAGGTCAGCCTCTCCTGGTACTCGTTTGATCCAAATAATAATTCCAATATGGCAATATGTTATAAGCATTATTGTAAGTGGAACAAAGTACTGAATAAACATGATAAACATACTATACCAATATTTGGCGATTGGATATCCCCAACTCTCCATACAAATCCCCTTTGAACCTGGTTCATATTTCAGATATTGGATTTTTGAGTAAAGAGCTGTCGGTATAGAAATAATTCCAGCAATTAACCATAGCATTACTATGACAATTTTTGCTTGAAATCTTGTAATCCGATTTTTTAATGGGCGCCATGTCACGTAGTGACAGTCACAAGTCAATGCCACTAGCGTTAGTGTTCTCTGTATTACCATACATATTTGAAGATATCCAACAACTGGACATAAAAATGGCGCGAATGGCCAGTAGTAAAATACAATGTTGCTTAAAACCGTGAAGGGTAAACAGAAACATGTCATAACAATATCGCTAACAGATAGGCTTGCAATAAAGAAATGAGGAACCGTCCGAAGCCCTCTCATTGAAAATACAATGTAGCAAACTATACAGTTTCCTCCGACGGAGGTCAACATAACTATTGCGTAGAGGGACATAATAATTCCTGTCAATAATTTAGAAATCTCATATGGTTCATAGGACGAATGATATATATCAACGGATTTATTATTCATTATACAAGATGATAAATTAAAAAAACAATTAGAACATACAAAATTTCCTACTTCACCTAATTCTGAATTGTTTAAATCCAAGAAACTTTTAAACAGCGTGAATAATTTCTTAGTGTTTTAGGACTATAAACTATTTAAAAAAATAATCCATTTCAAAGAACGTTAATTTTTTTAAAAGTATATCAACATCCATTAAAAGCGTATATGCTGTTCATCCTTCTTTGCTAAGGTAATGTTCTACACTGCTTTACTGCCTAATGAGAGAGTATGTGTATATATTGATTATACCGAGGATTGTGGAAGTATATGTCGTTATAATAAGTGACTGTAATACATTGTTATTAGTTATATATTTTTGGTACTCATAAATCTGAAACAGGGAATTCGTTGAAATAAAATTTTCAATTTTAATTATTGTATAACTTATTTGTTCGAAACGTCTATTTTATATACATTACTACAATCTATATATATTGCAGAATAATTGGAAAATAATTCTTTTTATATAAAATGTGATATCTATTTTCACACGTTTTTAAAGATAAAAAATGAACATATATATTATTGAAAATTCAGACAATTTTTAGATAAAATGAGAAAAAATAACAATTTATTTACAAACTGCGCGTGATGTCGGATTTTATTGTATTTTGATTGGTCGATGTATTATGTATGACGTCATTTTTAACAATTTATTTTCGTATAACTTTCTACTTTTCACGGCCGAACTACTTTCGGTGTTTTCCGCTGTTGTGTTTACAATGCCAATGGCGACACACAAACAGTAAAGTAGGTCAACACTCGCGGCATTTTAAAAACTACTTGAAATGATTTAAACAATGAATGAACTGAAAAAAATAGTATCCGTATTTTACAATAATATGTAAAAATTAGTTAATAATAATAATAATATGCAACAAGTAAAATTAAATGGATGACCTTAAATTAACTGAAAAACAAAATTCGTGTGTAACTTACTGCTGGCTAGCATAGCTGCTTACGGCGAACAAATTCGACAATTTTTTGTTAGATGCTTGGCTATTCCTAAAAGCAATAGATATGTCATCCTATGATGCCCTTCTATGGTGTAAAATCCTAACTGTTTACTTGCAAGCATGTCGGTTTTCGGCAAACTTTTTTTAGTAACTGACACGAGGTATCAAGTCATTTCGGCACCAAGTCACTGTAAACAGTCATTTCGGCACCAATTTAAAGTCAATTCGGCACCGACTACGAATAACATTAAATTCGGTACCAGAAAAATATTTATGATTTGTTTTCAAAAAATTATTTTAGGTTTTCATGTTTGTGAACAGATTTAATATTTAATTTTTGGTGATATGGGTCTAAAAAGACCTTATTTATTTGGTACAGGTATTAGGAAGTTTGATGAGAATTTTTTTTGAAGTGTGCGAATCAGGGCTTGTGGAACATAGAAATACAACATAAGCTAATTATGATGATGATGATGATGATGATTATTATTATTATAACTATTTTTTTTTAGTTCTTAATTACGATCTTCTGTGGTCTAAGCTAATTTTTCGAATGACCTATTGCCGGTGCCGAATTGACTCGGTACCAAAATGACTTGGTTCCAAAAAAACGGCATGTTGACGTCACGTATATGAATTTTGCATCTCTGACAGCGAAAATTTACACATTTTCTTTTAAAAATGACGTAACAACATCTAAAATTCGTAATAAAAAAATCAAACCTTGTTGAATCACAGTGTCTTCTTGTCATTTATCAAAAATTGTTCGTTGACCTACTTTGTGTTTTGTCGTACGTAACAGATGTTACCTCATTTGGCGGCCATCCAAGTGTGTAAAAACCAAAGTTAACAATGTCACATTGTATCAACGCGCCACTGTACACGAAATAGTTCTACGTTTCGATACTGATATCGAACATTTTAAGAAAGAGACAACGTTTGTAATTATACAAATTGGTTTTCAATTTTTGCAAAGTTATTGAAGTATAACCCGACGATGACGGATAACAAATTGTATAAAATCGCGTAGCGTACAACCAATCTTTATATATTTAAGCTATATAAATTAATATGCCTTTTTGTAACTAATATTGCTAAAATCATAATTAAAATTTATATCCATTGCGGGAACATTCTTTACGGTATAAAAATATGCAGTCATTCTCGCTTAAGGTATACACTTTAAATTTGAAATGTCGAAAATAAAGAAAACATTTCCTTCACTAAGAACTGCCTTATTTTTTGTAATGGTAAAACTCCGATTTGAATAAGGCGTTACAAATGTACAGAAGATTTATTACATTTTAAGCTATCATGAAACAACGTGATAAGAACGGAAATTGCTTTCTGTAGTCGGGTTAATTGCTTAAAGCTGTATTAATTAGGTTTTCAATTTTCTGAATTTTTTTTTTTTTTTTTAATTTTCTGAATTTTTTTTTAATTTTCTAAATTGTTCTATATTTTTTGTAAAATAGATATCCCCTTACCACGATCCATAAGATTCATTTTCTAAAATTTCATTTCTTTAAGCTGTAAATAAACGAAATCCTCTAACCGGTTGGTCAATGTTTAACGATGATTATTATGAGCTTGGAGCATGCGCACAAAAGTACGGAAACATCTTCAGCTATCACGTACTATGATCAGGCGGCGTAACTCTGATAAGTAGTTTACCTGTGCTATTCAGAGTTGTCGTTAATGTCTGTACAGCGTATAATATGAAGTTGCAATAGGGTACGTGTAGAAGATAAAACTTTAGACTGCTGCATAAGGGAAAGCGTAAACAAAATGCAAGGAAGACAAAAAAGAACAAAATATTTTAAATTTTAATTATCATTATAATTTCAATTATTTTTACAATTAATTTGCTTTAAAATCGAAGAAAACTCTCTCTCTCTCTCTCTCTCTCTCTCTCTCTCTCTCTCTCTCTCAATGTGATTTTTCCTACGGTTTCTTTTTCGCTTAGTGTATATTATTCACTCATGCATTCATTGATGATAAGATTTTTAATTAATTAGTTCTAGTATTAACAGGTAAGTTTGTTGACAGTTTGTTGAATGGAAATAACCAAACTGTCCCGCAAACGATTAATTTGCTAATTAGTGTACTCGGTGATTAACTACATCAAAAACAGGAAAATATTTCTAAATTTGCAAGTGTCCAAGTTTGGATCAGACAAACTTTTGACACTTGCAATTTACAGAGATTCGTTATATATGTCTCTGCAATTTAGAAATATTTTCATTAATTACCATCAGTTTCTCAATATTATTGCAAGTGTCAAAACATTTTTTGCAATTTATTTGCCACATAAGGTTATTTATTTATTTATTTATTTATTTATTTATTTATTTATTTTTGCTTTTTATAGATATCTTACTTTTTATCTTTTTATTCTCACATTCGATAACTACTTTTGAACTTTTTTTTTTACCTTATTGGTGCATTTTCTTCGACAATCTTTTTAAATTTATTTATTTATTCTATTGTTAAGTAATTTTTCATTTATTTCTGTATGCGGTAATTAAATTTTAATTAATTTTTTATTTAATTTTCATTAATTTTTATTTAGTTATTTCTTTGTTTAATTGATGGTTCAGTTTAATTCTTTATTAAATCCATTGTTAAGTTTATTTTTTTGCCTTTTTAGGTATATCTTTCTTATTTAATTGAATTGAAAGAAAATAAAACCTTTCAATTTGTTACATTTTAATTAGTGAAAAAAACAAAACAACATATTACATAATGTTAATGAAAAAGTCCCAAATATTAATGTCGGCCATACTGGATATTTCTTTACTAGCGGATGAACATTTACGAATTCCCCTATCTTTAAATGAAATTTGACGTAATTTGTCGTCAAAACTAACATTTGATTTTTACATTTTTATCTTTATGAAAGTGTGCTCTAACACTGTAGACGTGGACATTTTGAAAAAAATCACTTTAGCATGAAAAAAAAAACAGCCAATACCTAACGGTCGTTTGTGACATTTTTATTTCAACAATATACAACTATTAAGAAATAGTTGTATAAAACTGCTATATTTATAACTTAAAATGGACCGGGATTTCATAAGGAACTTAATTAATTATACGTGGACAATTTTTATATCTTTTTTTTTTTTTTTTTTTTTTTTTTTTTTTTTTTTTTTTTTTTTTTTAACAGAATAAAAACTGTACACCTGTTCTATATTTCCTTATACCGATCGTAAGACACTGAACTGTAGATCGTTGTACAGGTGAAGTACGACAATGTACATGATAGCTGCCTATGACCCCAAGAATCGAAGGTGAAACCTGGCAAATTACATTAATATTCTGTCATGAATATCCAGATGTATTTGAAATGGTGTTATGTATCCCTTACTAAGTCACAAACGAAAATTTAACTAAGTTCTGTGTTTAATTTATCGTATTTCCCTGTTTAAGAAGTTGTGTTTAAATGAACCGGGTTTTTTTTTATGACGTTACCATATTCTAATACTATATTAGATCCCACATGCTATATCTCTCCGGGAAATTACTGAGACCTTTGGTTTTTGATGAAATTAAAGTCTCCATATTTTATTATTTTTTTCTGTCCTTCTAAATTGCAATCCTTTGAATAATTAAAACTAGGGTTAATTTAAAAAATTATTTCCTCGCTAGAATTTTATCCTTTCTTGACCCCATTTTATATGATTCATATTCATTGCAACAATTTATATATCATTATATTTTTTCTAACTCAAGTCCATGCGTGTTATTACATGTTCATTAATAAACATGCATATTTGTCATGAACCATTCTTGCTCGTATTCATTGCAATTATGCATAATTCCCCTACTAATCAAAACATTTTTGGTGCGATGGATAAGAGATTATTTGAAATGAAGCCTGAAGACTATGTATTTTTCTACACCTCATATAAATATAAATTTCAACCTGCGAATAAGTCGGACTTAGGAGATTAATTTCCAAATTAACACGCCAAGCTTGCCAGTGGTTCTAGGCAAGATCAGACTATGTTTGTAGATCTTCGTCAATACCCTTGAATAATATTGACAGCTCTGCTTGAAATTCCTCGACTTCCGAGAAAACGACTGATATACAACATGCGATAGTTTCGATCTTTTCCCTAATCGATATTGTTTGCTGTGGAGATTAGAAAAGAAACTTTCAGGTAGGGGTATAACTGGTTTGTCTATGAGCATTTGAGGGGGTCCGGTTTGATTTCTCAACAATGTCACAACTAAAAAAGGTTTTCTTACCCTGTCCACTTTGAACTTTGACAAATCTCGGACTGAAAGAAAATATGTACATGTATATATATATATTCCAATTAATAACAAGAGCATGTGTAGTCAAAGCAACGGGGTCTAAATACAAAAAAATATTTAAGTTATTATCAAATCTCGTTACAAATAAATCAATATTTGGCTCAAACATTGGAACAAATTCGAACGTAAATACATTCAATATGTTTTAACTCACTTTCTCTTAATGTTTGAAAATTTCTACTCAAATAATCTGTTGAAAAAATATCTCGTTATGGCAGGTATAACTATTTTTGTTACACTTTACCCAACTATTTTTGACTAAATCAGACAACTTTACAAAAATACCCCCTTGATTTTGTTGTAGGCGACTGCCGTAACAACTTTTGAATGTGCCCATTACTGAGAAAGTTGTATAAAGACCTCAAACCCAAATATATGCCCCACAATTCTAAATAATTTATATGTTGGCAGATTTCATAATAATGACGATAATCCCAAACTTACCAGAGATGCATCTGTCTCCAAAATGAGACTTTGTGAATTGGCTCTACCATACTCATTTTCCTCAAAATATCTTGGATTGTAAAACTTCAAATATCATAATCGGTAATATCATCATCATCATCATCATCAGATGTTACCATAACATCATCAGAACATGAAGTAGTGTCAAATCCGGTCAAACCGGAATCATAATTTTGTCATATACGTCCACATTACTTTAAGGTACAAATTGGATCGATTATTTCGATTACTGACAGTGCAGGTAATATCAACAAGATTCAAAACAGCATCTCTTAAACTTAACAATCTATTTTCTAAAAAAAAAACAGATCATAGGTGGTTACTGAAACGCTTGTATGTTATCCTTAAAGTTTTTGAAGCTGTATAATAATTGATAAAATATCTCCATTATGCCTCGAAGATGTTGTGTTCAAAGATGCAGAAATTTCGGCGGTCATAAATTTCATCGTGACCTAATATGACGTGGCAAGTTGCCATGATGAGATTAGACGTTAACTAAAAAAGTTGTGGCGACCTCGATAGAGACGATATAGTTTGTCACCTACACTTTACCGAAAACGATTACAGAAAAAATATTGTCATTGTCTTAATGTTGTTCGCGTTTTGTATCTGGCGTCGTTGTTTTTATGTTGTTCATCGTTCGTATCTGGCGTCGTTGTCTTGATGTTGTTCATGGTTTATATCTAGCGTCTTGATGTTGTTCATAGTTTGTATCTGGCGTTGGTGTCTTGATGTTGTTCATCGTTTGTATCTGGCGTCGTTGTCTTGATGTTGTTGATGGTTTGTTTCTAGCGTCGTAGTCTTGATGTTGTTGATGGTCTGTATCTGGCGTCGTTGTCTTGAAGTTGTTCATGGTTTGTATCCGGCGTCGTCTTGATGTTGTTCATAGTTTATATCTGGCGTCGTTGTCTTGATGTTGATGGTTTGTTTCTTGCGTCGTAGTCTTGATGTTGTTGATGGTTTTTATCTTGCGTCGTTGTTTTGAAGTTGTTCATGGTTTGTATCTGGCGTCGTCTTGATGTTGTTCATAGTTTGTATCTGGCGTTGTTGTCTTAATGTTGTTCGTGTTTTGTATCTGGCGTCGTAGTCTTGATGTTGTTCATAGTTTGTTTCTAGCGTCATTACTTTTTTGTTAGTAAGTCACGCCTTTTTTTTTATTTGCTTTGTTAATATCTTATATCTTTCTTTTCGTGTTGTTTGTATTCTTTGAGGTATTGACGTTGATTATTGTTCGACCTTTATGCCGGTGATCTGGCGTTGTTCCTTTCTAATGTCGTTTTTTTCGGTGTTTTTATCGTGTGTTACGTCGATATCGATTTTATTTATTGTTAACTCTTTAGTGTCTGACTAGATTTCGTTCGTTGCTTGTGTCGACGTTATTGTTTTTGTTTGTTTATATTTTATGTCGTTGTTATTGGTGTTGTTTATCGTCGGTGCTTTTGATCTTTTTTTTTTTTTTTTTTTTTTTTTTTTTTTTTTTTTTTTTTTTTTTTTTTTTTAAATGTTCTAAACTATCGTTTCATTATGCTTGATTGTTTTACTAAATTGATTCTTATAATTGTCACTTCGAAATTAAGAAATGTCAATAATAAGATTTCCAAAGAGAAATATTTATATTCTTTGTTCCGTTAAACCACTAATTAGGGACAAAATGTCACGATTATTTCGATTTTAAACCGTTGATATATTAGGTTATTTTTTCTTTCGAGTAGTTGTGCTCAACAAAATGGGGTCTTTGCTATTAAAATGAGAGTCAATTACTTAAGCCTATTATTAATTTTAAAACAACATCTTCCTTTTTCTTATTTTTTAAAATTATATTATCGATATCAGGGGAAATTACTCTTATCATCGGCACATTATGACTGATCCATCAATATAACTATATAAAATGGCAAGTTTCCGCTTTGGCAGCTTTTTTACATCTGTTTTTCAAAGTTAAAGAAAATGTACTTCACGTTTAAAAGGTTTAAAACTATTTACTTTTGAAATAATTGATTTATAAATGAATTTTAATCGTACGATCTCATAACAAAGGTACAAAAGTGATCGTTAAAACATTTTAAAACGTTTTAAAAAAACGATACGATTCCAATGGTAACATTAAGCAATATGCCTCTTGGTAGAATTTAATCTGAGTTTATGAAAATTACAGTACTTGCATATTCATTATACCCTTTCCTGGTTTGGATAAAATTAGTTCACTTTAGATTTCAGGTACAATCATCCTTGTGAATGAATGCAGCAGATTATGAGATACTATGCTTATAGTGATAATACCTGTGTAAAACTAGGGTACCTGTCAAGACAATATTTGAAATGATTTTTTTTCTGTTTTAGCTCACCTGAGCAAATGCTCAAGGTGAGCTATTGTGATGGTAATTTGTCCGCGTCCGTCGTCCGTCATCCGTAAACTTTTGACATTTTAATCTTCTCCTCCAAAACCACTGGGCAAAATTAAATGAAACTTAGCAACCATCATGCCTGGGTGAAGCCCTTTTCAAATTTGCACAAACGAAGGAGTTATGTCCCCTTGGGGCCTCATAAGGGGGGAAATATTGAAAAAATTAAAAAATCTTCTTCTCTGAATCTACAAGAGATATACCTTAGTTATTTCATTTATAACATCCTTAGGTAATCTTTTTCAGATTTGCACAAATGAAGGAGTTATGTCCCCTTGGGACCTTATAAGCGGGGGGGGGGGGAGGGGATAGTTAAAAACTTAAAAAAAATCTTCTCCTCTTAATCTACAAGACATATACCTTAGTCATTTCATTTATAACATCCTTAGGTCATCTATTTTCATATTTGCACAATAAAGAAGTTATGTCCCCTTGGGGCCTCATAAGGGGGAAATAGTGAAAAAATTAAAAAATCTTCTCCTCTGAATCTACAAGAGATATACCTTAGTTATTTTACTTATAACATCCTTAGGTCATCTATTTTCAGATTGCACAAATTGTAGTCATTGGGCTCAAAATGTGGAAATTGTAAGGCACTGATCGGGGAAATTGCTAAAAATTATATATTTGTCACTATATCTTGAAAACTATTAACTTTTTGTATAGGCATGTATATTAGAATATTGTAGGTATTGACATGACGGTCATTTTAATATATAGTACAAGGTCATATGCTGAAAGGTCAAGGTCATAGCTTCAAAAAAAAGGCTTAAATCACTAATAATCTTTTAAAACTATTAACTTTTTGTATAGGCATGTATATAAGAATATTGTAGGTATTACGACAATGATCATTTTGATATATGGTTCAAGGTCATATGTTGAAAGGTCAAGGTCACAGCTGCAAAAGAAGACTTAAATTGCTAATTATCTTGAAAACTATTAACTTTTTGTATAGGCATGTATATTAGAATATTGTAGGTTTTGCGACAACGATCATTTTTATATATGTTTCAGCGTTATATGTTCAAAGGTCAAGGTCATATCAACATAGGAATACTAAAATTATTAATTATCTTGAAAGCTATCAATTTCATGCATAGGCATGTATATTAGAATATTGTAGGTATTGACATGACAATCATATATGGTTCGAGGTCATATATGTTCAAAGGTCAAGGACATAGCTGCATAAGTATACAGGTGGGCGTAAAGGCCAATGGCCCTCTTGTTCTTTTTGAAGTAAGTTAGACATATCGTCAAAACTCAGCTTAGATTTAAAAAAATTCAGTCTCCATCGTAAGGAATATGTTAATTGTATCTTAATTTGTAAACCAAACTCAAGTTGTGGAAATGTGTCAAAGAAATATCGCTATATAGGTAAATGTAAGACAAAAAAAAAAAACTTTAGTACGGAAAATCGGTTCTCAGTTTTTCTTTACCAAAGAGAAATAGTAATTAACTTTGTTCTGTTATATCACTAAATGTTATGATTATTTCGTTTTTTGATGTATTAGGGATTTTTCATTCGATTAGTTGGGCTTAACGAAACTGAGTCTATTCTATTAAAATAGAGCAAACCACTTAAGCCTAAAACCAATTTAAAAAATCTTCCTTTTTTAAAAATTTTTAAAAATATTATCGGCCTCATGGGAAAGTACTTTTGTCATCGGATCATTATAACTGATTCATCAATATTACTCAATAAAATGGCAAGTTTCCGCTCTGGCAGCTTTTTAAAATCTATTTTTCGAAGTTAAAGAAAATGTATTTTACATTTAAAAGGTTAAAAAACTATTTTTTTTACTGTGGAGAAAAATGATTTGCAAATGAATTTTAATTTTACGATCTCATTACAAAGCTAAGAAAGTGATTGTTAAAATGTTTTAAAACGTTTTTTTTAAAAAAAAAAAAAAAAAAAAAAAAAAAAAAAAAAAAAAAAAAAAAAAAAAAACCGTGTCCAATGGTAACATTAAGCAATATGCCTCTTGGTAGAAATATACTTTGAGTTTATAAAAATTACAGTAGTTGCCTACATTCATTAACCCCGTTCTTGCTTTGGATACAGTTGGTTTACTGTAGATTTCAGGTACAATAATACTTGTGAATAATTGCGCAGAATGTAAAAAACTGTTTTTATTTATGGTACCAATGTAAAAAAGGGGTACCTGTCAAGAAAAAATTTTAAATGATTGGTTTTTTTTTCCTTTATAAATATGAAGTAGGTTAGACCTAGCGTCAAAAATCAGCTTAAATTTTTTTTAACGAAAAAATCAGTCTTCATCGTAATATAAAAATAAACAAACATACAATACGAAATGCATTTTAACCAATTTCGGCTGAAAATAAAGTTTGGCAATTTCCTTTATAACTAGGAGAATAAACTTAATCTTGCTTTACACTGTAAATTTTGGCTTTACGTCGATAAACGCTGGCAAAACCAGTATCTAAATCTTACAATATGGGTGAAAAAAATACGAATTGACTCAGAAGTATCTCTGATTGTATAACAGCTTTACCAATTGACAATCGCTATATAGGTAAGATCAAGACAAAAGAACTGTGTACGGGACATCGGTTCTCAGTCACATGTTAACGCTTAATATTAACAGATGCGAAAGCAGGTCAAATAATGATTTAACTCCGTCCGTCAGTTCATCCGTCGTCCGTCACATAGTTTGTGTAATCCATAACTCCTATGTACGTTATCCAAAATGAATAAAATTGTATCCAGTTGATTTGCAATGATACGTACCTCTTATTTTGGTTACACGTGATATTTATTGTAAAATTTTTGCTTGTGGAACTTTCAATATTTTTTACAAAAGCGTATGAACAGCACATGTTTTGTGAAATTCGAAACTCCTATTAACCTTTTCACAAATGGAACGTGTGTGTGTGTGTGCGTGTGTGTGACTTTCTTTTTTAAGTATTAGTTAAAGGTTGAATGACAGAAACGTGTTTAATATCGTGAATAGACGCTCAAAGCTAACAATTTCATATCATTGCAAACCTTTAAGTGAATAATTTACATTAAATAACATTCTTGACAGGGTAATACTAATATTAATTGACGTTTCTAAAAAAATAAGAAGACAAAAGATTAAGGCTGAAAGATTATTAAAATAAAGGCTTTTATTCCAATGGTCTGTTAACAACTTAATATAGTTCCTGTTATATAAAATCCTACACTCAAATGTCCTTAGTAGATCAAAAAGCAAGTCATTAGTGAGTGACAAATCAAAGACCAAAAATGGATCGATTTTATCGTGAAATCAGTTAAAAGTCTGGTTTTATTATAATTTGATGGGCAAATTTGTTACCATTACTATTGTGTTAAAGATTCCAATAATTTAATATTCTACGGAAAAATCATAAACAAAAACCAGATAAATATGAAGTTATTCTGATTGGTCGTTTTCAGTTGTTGGTAAACAAGCATCGTTTATAGTCTCCGACATGCAACAACAACAAGAAGCAGACACATCACAATACCAACAATCTTCAAGTAACCAAAAAAACCGACCAGTTTGTTTAGCTAAATATTTTCACGTTTCTAAAGAACTATTACTTCCCTCTTATTTCATTTGAACAAAGAGTAATAATGATTTATTTTGAGGACAATTTAAACATAACCACTGATTTTCATCGTATATTGTATAGCTGTCAAAATTTTCCAGACATGATTCGAACTTCTGACAATGATGGGTATAAACAAATAATAATAAACCCTAGAGCATTTGCAAACATTATTAACAAAGTTAATTTGTTTAAGCCTCAAGACATCAATTGAATATTACACGATTATACATTTTTTTATAAGACGTGACTGAGCAAAATAGAATAAATGAAATATTTTCAAAGTTGAAATATTTTATGTTCAATACAAAATAATTCTATGTTTCCCGGAAAAACAATGATCACATGTGATACTGCCTTGTAATGAAGTGTAAAGTGTAAAAAAAAATTGACCAGATACGCTCAGTAAATATTTGTTATCGTGGTCGTATTTTTTTCCAAATAAATTACCTAAGTGTTTTGTTAGTAGTATGCTATATTTTGATATGACGGTAATTCTACGTTAAATGTTGATTTACAATTTTCTTACCACGATTTTAAGATAAGCCGCGCTTTTTTGCAACCTCATGTGAAATTGTCTCTAACATGAAATAACAACAATCTTGAAATCTTAAGACTCTTAAAACTTCTTCATTTACAATAAGATGTGGAAGTGCATTTTAAATCTTATATGATGCCTTATCAAAGACGTACTACAAAACCCTTTTTTTATATGAAGCTTTAGATAATTTATAGAATCAATGAGATCAACTCACGCATTAAAATGAATATGTGTAAAAAAGAATAAACAAGTGACCTGAATATTTAAAAAATAAATAAATAAAAAAAAATTAAAAAAAAAAAAATAAAAAAAAAAATAAAAAAAAAAAAAAAAAAAAAACCAACTTTGCAAGCAAACTGAATAGTTAGCGAGTTATGATTAGTTTGCCATGCAAAGTTTTCGCATTCATGTTGACCATGAACATCATTTTAAAACAGTTCACTTGTTATATTTGCTGTATTTTTTAAAAAAAATATTCATTGTTTGAAGACTCAAAAATTCCCTTCTATAACTAATGTACATGGGGGAGTCCATAAGACGCAACAGCCGCGAAGAGTGTGCATTTTCGACCGACACATTATTAATCCGCATTATTTTGGTGTGGGGTAACAACGTGGAGTTTTGGTTTGAAAAATAAGTGTTATCAGGTATTTTCTCCATTTTCATTGTATTTTTTGAGAATATTGGATTTAAAAAAATATCAATAAAAATTTGAATATCAACAGTGAATGTATTGTTATTGACAAGAAGTGACACAAATAGCTATAATACAAAAAATTATTTTGCTAAATATTAATGCATGTTTACAATAAGGGAAGGTTTGGCGAATTTTTGGTCACGGCAAGTTGATTGTTCTTTTTGGGCTGCCGACCCCAATGTATTTAGCAGCCCACAAAAAAATTCAATGGCAATATAAATCAATAAATCAAACATAATTAATAAATCAAGTATGATCAATATATCAAACATTATCGATAAATCAAACATATTTAAACAATTAAATTAACATCTTTAAAATGATTCTTATACATTTATCAAGTAGTTACATAATGTCACTAAATATCTATAGTAAAAAACTATGCTACTCTATATGGCAATAATGTCTATACTTTTTCTCTATATGAACACATGGTAAAGGATCTATAAAATTGCTAATCAATCAATGCTTTAAATGATAATAACACACAATATTGTGAACCTGACCCTGGGAACAGAGGTCAAGTACGTACGTAATTGAATTGAATTTGGGAAGCGTGTTCGCATCCCATGCATTAAGTTCATATAAAGGCAAAGCCGCGCCAACGGAATGTTGTGATCCAACTTTAGGGAGAGCCATCGCTGAGAAAACAGTATCTAAAATATAAATAAAATCTAACAGCAGTTTGGATCTTACAGGGGAGGAGGGAGGGTGAAATTTTTACAAAGATTAAAAAGGCGGTTAATTTCTCAAATTTCGAATGTATTGTTATTTTTGGACTATATCTCGGTTAATATATATATATATATATATATATATATATATATATATATATATATATATATATATATATATATATATATATATATATATATATCGATTGTATAACAAAGCGTTTTAAATCAGTATTATATAAAATAACATCAGAGGACCAATTTTGTTTTTAAATGGTAGACATATAGCTGACAATATTAGGCTAATCGGTTATATAATGACATACACTGAAAACTATAATATATCTGGCATGTTAAATTTAATTATTTTCATAAAGCATATGATTCAGTATCATGGGGATTTTTATTTGAGGATCTTGATTTTTTTTTTCAATTTTGGAAGTCTATTAGTAGATGAATAAAAGTGTTATATAAAAATATTTCTTCTGCAGTAGTGCAAAATAACATTGTCTTAGATTTTTTTCAGTAAATAGGGTAGGAAGACAAGGGTACCGGAATAACATTTCATGTAGATTTAGATAAAATGATATCTTTAAATTATGATAAAAAAGTGAAACAAGCAGAAACAATGATTCAAATATGGAAAACAAAAAGTTTGACACCGCTTGTTAAAATAACTTTAATAAAATCGCTAGTTATTTTAAAATTCAACCACTTATTTATAAGTTTACCTAATCCTACCAATGAGTTAATTTAAAAATTAAAAACCTTAGTTTATGAATTTATCTGGAATAATAAAATTGGCAGAGATAAAATAATCCAAAATTACCAGATGAGAGGGTTAAAATGATTGATGTTGCATTTTTCATTAAATCCTTAAAAATAACTTTGATACAAAGACTCCTTCAAAGTGATTCTAAATGTTTAAGATTATCTAGAAGTTTTAACTTTCAAATTAATTACATTGCCACTATGGGAGATGAATATAAAAATAAGAAAATATATAAAATTAAACATTTATTTGGAACGATATTTTTGAAGCATGGTGTTTTTTACAGAAAAGATTTTCCCCTCAAAATTGGAACGACATAGAATCTTCGTGTATATGATGCAATAAAAATATAAAGATTAACAATGAAACAATACTGTACAAAGAAATTTACAAAACGGTATCGTATTCATAAAAGATTTAATAGATGAAAACCAAAAAAGCCGAGAATTTTAAATTTAAATACAACCTCAAAACAAATTTCCAAAAATATAAGAGTCTCAAAAATTAAATTAGAGAATACATACAAACACTCAAGATAACCCAAACAATATTAAAGCAATAAATCTGTTTATACCTTTTCATTTAAAAATACTTTTTAAATCTAAAAAAGGCGCTAAAGATATGTACTTATCTTTAATTAAAAATAGTGAAAAATGGAAATAAGAATGTAACATAGGAGATAAAGAATGGAAAATTCAAACGCCTTTTTACAACCAAAAATACTTATCTCCAATGGTTTAAGTATAGAATAAATAATAACATTTTGGCAACAAATAGTTACTTGGAAAAAAAAATTGCATGCGTTCAGATGATAAATGCAAATTCTGTAACACATTTATGAAAAACGTCGTACATTTGTTTTGGCAATGTCAACATGTTTAACATCTTTGAAATTAATTTTTTGAAAATAAGGGTATAAATTTAGAAATAAATCCTAAAACGGCTATCTTTGGTGATCCCAACATTTCGGTGAGAAATTATGTATACAATGCTAGATCAAACGATTGTAAATTAAATTTCACTAACTAAAAAGAAAATTGAACTATAATATATCATAGAAAAAAAATAAGATTAAGCAAGTTGGGGAAATTAGAAACTTTTGAATGGTATTGGAAATATATTTACAGTGTTTTAGATTAATTTTTACTAAATATGCATAGAAAAATTTCAAGGAAATTAGAAGTGTAATGAGCTTATAAAACATAACTTCTAGATTGATACATCATGAGCTTATAAAACATAACTTCTAGATTGATACATCATGGGCTTATAAAACATAACTTCTAGATTGATACATCATGGGCTTATAAAACATAACTTCTAGATTGTTTGTATTTTCCTCCATTAATAATTTGCTTTGAATATACTGAAAGAGAATTGATGTACTGAATAACCATGTAGTTAATTGTCTAGAATATGTTGTAATATGGATCTGTGTTATAATTATTCTGATATTACATGCTTGCTTTACAAAAAAAAAAAAAAAATTAGAAAATATTTCGGTCGAAAATCATGTACACCCGTGTGGCGCCATTTTAATTATGGAAGTTAAAAGTTAAAGAACTGAAGTGAAAATTTGCAAAGAAGTTTCGAGTAAAAGTGTTTTTTTCATTAAAAGATTAAAAGCAAGTGAAACGAACAATTTTTACTTGATGTGGCATACATACGTTTCTGGGACATATTTCGCATGGGTGCCAAATCCACCTTATGATTTTCTTCTGTTTCGTGAATATAATTTCAATTAAAAGGACATGTAGCGGCTTTGTCAAAGTAGGAAGAAAATTTCATAAGATCTGATTGTTCAGGAATGATTTTGTGGTTTATGGTTTTGACGGACCAGTTCTTGTCCATTCTTTTAAAGGACCATCAAAAACACCATTTGAATTTTTAAACTCAGTCTCTCACAATGTCAATATTACGGTGAATATTAGCCAGGTAATAATTAAATTTGATTTATGTCTTTGATTTCATTTGGTGCATTTTAACCATTGAACCATTTTTGTAAAATTTTGTTAATGCGTTTTCAAGCTTGTCTCTTATATAAACAAAAGTCACGTGGCAGCCATTTTTGTTTACCTATGATAATGTAATTCCGGACTGTGTATTGCATTTTATATGTTTTCATACACGTACTGACAATGTTTTTGTAGTTCATAGTCGATATGAACACAGAGGCTCTCAAGCTTGCAGCAATGAGAATTATACAATTTTACAAGTGAAAATATTATACATAAAAAGTCAAATAAGAGAGTTTTCTGGCCTTGTTCATTTGTTTGGAATGATTGTTTTCTTTTTTAACGAAACTGAACTAACTCTTTAAAATCAGGTCGACTTATAATTCTGTTTTTGTTGGAAATTCAAAAAATAAAAGAAAACAAAATAAAATAAACAGAAAGAAAAAACAAAGCAAAATAAAAAACATTAGATTACATTAAAGAGATATTACACGTACTTTAACACAATAGCTACGGTTCATTATGGTAAGTACAATAATAATAATAATAATAATAATAATAATAATAATAATAATGTTTTATTATTTATAACAACGTCAATTATCATTTATAGTATTACTCTTTTAACAATTAGGACATGATGGCTTTGTAGTTCAGTTGTCCGCTTTTAGACGCTGTGTTGAATTTAAATTAAAAATATAGAGATATCACAGGCAGTGGGCTTTCACGGAGTGCAATGTTTTGGAAAAAAGTTGAACTCGAAACCACGTCCTATTGTCGCAAAGTTTGTGAACGTTAAGGACAGAGAACATCCGCTTCAACAAAACTAACAAGAAATACGGAGTAAACGAACAATTCCCGAAAGAGATTAATGATATAAGGAAACAACTGCACCCACATTATAAATCAGCAAAGAGACAAAACAGGAAAGCAGTGTTAGTTTATGAAAAACTTTATAAAGACGGTACAGAATTCAAGCTCCCCAATAATGAAGAATCAACGCGAAGTATGGATACCACCCAGAGTAGAAGGACTGTGTACAATAATCACTCTGATAACACATATAATCAGTCTCACTGCCGCAATGGCCGCTTTATTACTACACGAGACATACACATTAAACAATGACGTAATAATCATATGTGACGTCACATGACGTATATACACAGACAGATATACAATATTGTTAATAGAAATAAAGATGAAGTACATCATACATGCCTGAATGGCTACGTAGAGTAAATTGAGACTAGTTATGTCACTGAATAAATCAAATTCTAAATGTCAATAAAGCACAAAGCTTGTTGCCTGTAAACCTAAAATAAAGATCAAACTTCAAACAGAAATCAAATTACAAAATGTCAACTATGTACAATGCATTTCAAAGTACTAAACATCAATTTTCTATGAACCTAGCAGGATTTCTAACAACTCGGCGGGATCGCGTTACTGTGGTTGGCAGAGGCTCGCTCGATGTCGGCGTTTCCGCAGAAACAGTCGGAGGTAAAGTATCAGACTCCGGTTCTGACTGTGGTTTGTAAGGTAGTTCAGAAGTTGGGTTCTGAACTGGATTTTCGACTACCGGTTCACATGGTTCTGGATGTTCGGTTCTTAATCTATTCGGTTCAGATGTTTTGCGCAAGTGATTCCGATTTCGTCGCAATAATTGTCCAGTATCAGTGATTACATTGTAGGACCTTGTGTCACATTTATTTTGTACTATAGCTTTTGTCCAAGTTGATTTGTCAGTTGGTTTAATCCTAACTACATCTCCCTTTTCTAAGTCATGAAGATCTTTTGCACTCTGATTATAGTATTTAGCTTCGCGATTTTTACTTTCACGCAAATTTTCAGAGACATTGATGGGAACTTGCGGTTTGAGTCTCGACGACCTAATCGGAAGTAGCGTACGCGTTAGTCTGTTCATCAGCTTCTGAGATGCGCTATATTTGGTACTCTGAGAGAGAGTGTTTCGGAAATTAAGCAGCGACAAGTATGGGTCGCTATTTGAATACTTGGCCTTCCTCATCAACCGTTTTACCGTCTTGACCGTATTTTCAGCCTTGCCGTTCGAACGAAGGTACATTGGACTGGAAGTCACGTGGCGAAATCCCCAGTCTTTGCTAAAATTCTTAAACCGGCCCGACTTGTATTGGGGTCCATTATCGGACACGACAATTTCCGGAATGCCATGGCGAGCAAAATGTTGCTTAAGTTAATGAATGACTGTTCGCGACAGCGTGTCATCTAATCTATCTACCTCGAAGAAATTACTGTAGTAATCTTTAGTGACCAAATAATCTTGTCCCGAAAACTGAAACAAATCAGTTCCAACTTTTGCCCATGGCCTATCAATTGTATCATGTGGAATAAGCGATTCTTTCGGAAGAGCGGTTTCGAATGCACGACAAGCTTCGCATTTACCTATGTAATCTTTAATCTCAGACGTTATACCAGGCAAATAGATACTATCCCGGGCTCGTTTTTGACAACCCTCAACTCCGATGTAAGTGTGAATTTGTTCTAGCGTTGCGCGTCGCAATGACTTCGGAATGACACAACGAACACCGCGAAAAACGATTCCATCTTGTACGGAGAGCTCATCACGAAAGCATTCATGTCCGGTGGCACTTCCGCTTTGTCCATACCTTTGCAGATAACTGAGATAAGGTTTTGCATCGATTTATCGACTTTCGTCTCCGTGATAATATCCTGTAACTGATCGTCTGAGACTACTAAATAGTCGGCCATACACACTTGCTCAAGTTCATATGCAATACACGACGATATCGAAAGAACTTCATCTTGGCAAGATGAATTGGATTCTTTACCCAAATATGCTCGCGATAGCGTATCGGCAATATACAGGGACTTGCCCGGTTTGTAAGTAAGTTCAATCTCGTAGCGCTGAAATCGTAACATCATGCGTTGAAGTCGTTTTGAGCCTGATAGAGAGGTTTTTTATATATTACCTCTAGTGGTTTGTGATCATTCTCAACTCTGACAAATCTGCCATATGTGTATTGGTGGAATTTCTCCATACCAAACACAAAACTTAAGAGTTTCTTTTCTATTTGCGCATAGTTCTGCTCTGTCTGTGACAATGCACGACTTGCATAAGCGATCGGATGTCCGTTTTGTATGAGCACACAACCGAGTCCCGTCTGTGACGCATCACACTGCAGAGTGGTTTCTGCGCGCGAATCAAAATACTTTAGAATTTGTGCTTCGCTAATAGCTGTTTTTAAAGCAGTAAACGCGCGATCGACAGTGTCTGTCCACACAAAATCTACGTCTGTCTTTGTAAGTTGTCTAAGTGGCTCACACATGTCACTAAGACCACCAACAAACTTAGTCAGGTAATTTGCCAAACCCAAAACTCTTTGTACTGCAGCTACATCAGTTGGTCTATCCATTTTAACGATAGCTTCCACTTTAGACGGATCAATCTTTACACCTTCCGATTTTAGAAGATGGCCAATGTACGATGTTTCGGAGAGTCGTAGCTCAAACTTGCCCTTATTTAGACCGATATTGCGCTCTCGACAACGTTGGAGAAGTTTTACAAGCTTACGATCATGGTCCGCAACCGCGTCCGCATACGTGTCACCTTCACCATACACGAGTATATTGTCTGCGACCATACGGCTTTCGTCTCCGTGATAATGGCCGCTTTATTACTACACGAGGCATACACATTAAACAATGACGTAGTAATCATATGTGATGTCACATGACGTATATACACAGACAGATATACAATATTGTTACAGACTGTGCACTTATCAGCTAATGCGGCGGAATTTTGACATTTCAAGCACACGCAGGGATAGGACATAGGATAACCACGGAGGGACTCCGCATAGTAATAATTTTGTCAAAAGTGTGTGTAATTCCGACTCTCTCGGATCTTCTGTGGATAATGATAACAGTGACCCTATAGATAATAACACCACATCTAATTTGATCAAAAAGCTTTACATTTTAACTTTAAATATCTGCGGTATTAAGAAACGATTACATTATCCAGAATTTAAATCTTTAATTTCACATTCGCATATATTGTGTTTCACGGAGACAAAAACAGACGACAGTGACTCTATAGATTTCAACGGTTACAGATTTATCATAAAAAATAGGATTAACTTCACTCGCGGTGATCGGGTGGTATAATTTTGGGATATAAAGATGAATTACATGACTTTTTTGAAGTGATTAAACCTAATTATGAGTATGTTTTATGGTTCAAGTTCAAAGGTATCTTATTTGACGATATAATGATTTTATGTTTGGTATTGTATATATTTGACTAGCCATAATTCTTTGTTCCTTTCATTGTCAAAATTGACTTCCACGTGACGGGTGTAGCTTGCTAGACAGGTGGTGCTTACCCTTCCGGAACACCTGGCCACACTGCCTTGATGGAAGTTCACGTGTATAACATATTTTGCCAGTTTGCAAAGTTTTTACTTTGATTTGGGGATTGTGATGTGGACACGGACTGGTATGTTTGTTTTATTAATTATATCCTACCTGAGGGAACGTTGTATACGTCACCTAATGTGTTTAATGAGATTGAGACCGAGTATTTAACTTTAGCTGCTACTTATAATAACATATGCCTAACTGGCGGTTTTAACAGTAGAACTTCAGCAAATAATAATTTTTCCATTGATGTTGATTTGTCAGAGTATGAAATCAGTCTTGGTGATGATGTACAGTAATTGACTATTTTGTTGGTTTATTTTCTTAACTTTGTTAGTAATTTCTGTATTTTGGATTCTAGTAAACTTCATTTACATGTAGATGTACATTGCCCACTTGTCTGTGAACTGATACATCATCCTATTCAAAAACATAGCTAGTCTTTAATAAATTTATCCAATAATAAAATACGTCCTTGGGACACAGAGAAAAAAAATTGAATATGTAGAAAATACTAATCAAAATGATGTTGATGTTTTATTTAATGATATATGTATATACGATTCTGAACATGTTTATCAAAATGAAATAGATTTTATTTTGACAATAACAGCTGATATATTGTTAAAATCAGCTGAGGTAACGTTTGGCACTTTTAAGTAAAATAATGTCAATAATAATGATGTAAAACACACTCCTAAATGGTTTAAAAACAATTGTCAAACTGCACGTAGGAAATACCGTAAATGTAAACTGGCTAATAAAAATATGGATCTAAATTTTTTAGACAAGAGAACTGAACTCGTGTGCTGATGATGACAGTTTTACACCTGATTTTAATAATGCTCCTAATACCTCTATAAATGGCAGTATCACACATGAAGACATTTTATATGCAAAAATATGTTAAAAAATAACTAATCAACTGGTGCAGATAATATTTTGAACGATTATATAATAACAACTGTCAATATTATGTTGCTATCTATGTTAAACTTTTTAATCTAGTTTTTGATTCGGGAGTTATTCCCGAAATGTGGCTAATTGGAAATATTATACCAATTTTGAAAAACAAAGAAAGTGTTAGTGATCCTCAGAATTATAACCTTTAACATTGCTCAGTTTAATTGGTAAACTTTTCACATCAATTTTATGTAATAGACTCACGAAGTATGCAGATCAATATGATCTGCTGTGTGAAAATCAAACTGGTTTTAGAAAAGAATATTCTACTTTAGATAATATGTTTGTTTTATATAGTTTATTTGAGTGTTTACGACTGCATAAGAAAGAGTTATTTTGTGCCTGTATAGATTTCAAAGCTGCTTTCGACAAAATTTGGCGTATTGGTATATGGCAAAAACTCATTATGAATAATATAACTGGAAAATGTTTTAATGTAATATACAGCATGTATAATGGCATCAAATCCAGAGTTTCTGTTAACGGTAAATTTTCAGATTATTTCCCCTGTAGAAATTGAGTTAATCAGGGTGAAATCTTGTCACCATTCTTGTTTGCTTTGTATCTAAACGATCTTGAAAATTTTCTATCGCAAAATAATGTAATTGGTTTATCGACCATTACTAATGAAATAGAAAATAACTTGTTTGTTTACTTGAAACTACTTGTACTTTTATATGCTGATGATACTGTTCTTATGTCAGAAAATACGGAAGATCTACAACATCAGTTAGATATATTTTGTCAATATTGTAAAAAATGGAAACTACATGTAAATGTTGACAAAACAAAAGTTATGATTTTTTCTAAAGGCAGATTATGTGATAATGATTTGTTTATTATTGATAATGTAGAATTAGAAGTAGTTAAAGAATATAAATATTTAGGTATTATTTTCTCAAGAACTGGATCTTTTAGTGCTACAAAGAAATATATTGCTAATGGAGCCATTAAGGCTATGTATGGTGTGTTATAAAAATCTATGTCTCTTAATTTATCAATAGATTGTCAGTTAGATCTTTTTGAAAAAATTGTTATTCCTATTTTACTATATGGTTGTGAATTATGGGGTTTTGAAAATAATGATATTATTGCAAGAGTGCAACTGAAATTTTGTAAATTAGTACTTCATTTGAAAAAATCTACACCTAGTTTTATAATTTATGGCGAACTTGGTATAAGACCTTTAGACATACGTATAAAAACCAGAATGGTTAGTTATTGGTCAAAACTTGTTATGAGTAAACAAGAAAAGTATTGTTCTATTTTTTAAAATTTAATGCATTTAAAGTTTTTAAATGGTTTAAATTTTAGATGGTTGAACTAGTATGTAAAATGTGTTTTTGAAGATTGTGGATTGAACAATATAAGGCTTCTACAAAATTTTTCTAATTCCACTTGGTTAACAAAGTACATTAAGCAGAAACTATCAGATCAATATTTACAAAATTGGATGAATAGTTTAAATAATTCATCCAAAGGTTATTTCATAATTTATTTGTTAATGGTGAATTTAAATTTCAGTATTATTTATCGTCATTTTTAGACACTAAAAATATTTTAGCTTTAACAAAATTCAATCTAGTAATCATCGTCTTCCTATTGAGACAGGTAGATGGATTAATATTGCACATGGTAATCGTATATGTAATTTGTGTGCAAAAGAAATAGGTGACGAATTTCATTATATTATGAATTGTGAATTTTTTAATACTGAAAGATTATCGTATATTCCCTTACATTATAGATGTAAACGAAATACTATGAAAAATATTACTGTCTTTTCAAAAACAAGAAATTATCTATTTTAAAAAACTTAAGTAAGTTTATTAGAATCATTAATCAGAGAGTCAGCTCTCCGGGTTAGTAATATTCTTTTTTTTTTTCTTTTTTTCTCAAGACCATCACTGTATATTTGATCTGTATGTTTATATTATTCTCTGTATTGTCAATGTCAGAAATAATAATATTATTATTATAAAAGTTTTTCCTTGCCTTAGGCCTTTGTCTGTTTGCTGAGAATAATAAATTCAGTGGTCTACAACATTTTCAGCAATTTAAATTGTCATACGTACGTATTAGTACAAAGCAGGACAAAAATATAGCCTATGGACAAACATGTAATGTTCTAAAATATTTTTTTAAAAATGAAAATTTTTATTAAATTTAATTACATGACAACTTACAAATTTTTTTATAATATTTGTTAAGAATAAATTTCTTGTAACATTTGTTTTTACTGATTCCACTTGAATAAAGGTTGATGTAAAAACTAAGTTGTATCAAACACAGACTACAGTTACAGAACCATGATCAATTCAAAATACCAAAAGCAAAGTAAAACACACAAACTTCTACCAGGGAAGTGAAATCGAGTTCTGTGAAAGTATTAGCACCTCAGGTCCCGACTAGATAGCTATATCCGCTATGTGAGTAGGGTTGGTGATTTTCTAAAACTGTAGGTCTTCTCCATTTATCTCAACACCTTTACAGAGATTATTTTTTATATTTTAATATAAAATTTTATTTAAATTTTTGTAAAACAGAATTCAACTGTTATGAGCTACTTTGCTGCAACAAAGATGGCACACAAAAACTCACTATGGTACGTTTTTGCTTTTTTGGAACTGTGTCAAAAAATCTGAGGTTTGTACTCGTTACGAAAATATTTACAATAGAAAAATAATTTCTACGTTGAACCCAGTTTGATTTTTGTTTTCATTATTCGCATAAACATCGGTTTTTTTACATCGCGCATGAATACCAATTCTGGTTTTTCCCTAACTGACCTATTTTTAGCTATCTGTTTTTATCTCACAAAACCACGTACATACTTCGATATTTCCTTCTTTTTTCAAGTTTTTTCACGTTATAGCAAAATAAATATTTTTTCAAAAAATAAAAAATATTTACAATACCTATTTAATTTCCTATGATGAACTCATTGTAGAAAATCTAGAACATTAGGCAATTCCCGTGACCTACTTTTATCAATCTATTTTTAACATTCAAGCCATCACATTTTATAGTGTTATTTAATTAAATATACATTGAAAATGAAAGAAAAAATATTGAATTTTAAGTAAATAAATAAATAAATAAATAAATAAATAAATAAATAAAATATTTGTTTCGATTTTTATTGTATACTTAACTTGAAATATTTCCATCGTCAGGGTGTTCTAAACGCTACACGGCACACTGCTTGCGGGCCACTACCATACAAGCTATGAGCGATGCCGGTGTTGAGACCAGACAGATAATGTTTATGAGCGGTCGTCGTAATGAGGCTTCTGTCAGGAGCTACTCTCGCGACTGTTCGACCATGCAAAAACATGCTTTAAGTTCGCAGCGACGCTTCTTTCATCAACTGTCACTGGTAATACTTCTGCCGTAATTCCCTCTGCATCTGACCGTGCTTCTTCTTCTCTACCAGCAACTGATAATCACGTGACGGTTCCATGCTCGGACCTGTGCACAACCCAGTCCAACAAAACGTCGCGCATTGATGTTTCCAATACCCTGTCATCCATACAATCGGGATTTTTGACAAATTCAACGTTTAATAGCTGTAATTTAACAATCAATATGAATTTGTAACTTTGTTTGTCTATTCGAATAAAATTGTATGAAATGTTCTTTTGTTTCCAGCGTACTATTTTTGTAAGCCGTTTATTACGTCACACAATCAGTGAGAAGGCGGGAATTATTTTGATTGACATCTTGGCTGTTCCCAGAATGTTTACAATGCCGACATATTCGGTATATACCGGTTTTTCTTTCTTATTTGTATGACGCATTCGAGAAGTTTGTTAAAAGAATGTTATGAAAAATATTATAAATATAAGAATTGACTGTCAATTTTTTCCTGGGTTATCAAGGAATAAACCAGATTTTAAAACTAGCAAATCTAAAATGAACTGCTTCGCAGATTTGCTAGTTTTAAAATCTGGTTCATTCCTTGATAACCCAGGAAAAAATGACAGTCAATTCTTAAATAAAAACTTTCTTGATTTTGGTAAGAGCTTTAGTAAGTTTTATGAAAATCAAAAAAAAAAAAAAAAAAAAAAAAAAAAAAAAAAAAAAAAAAAAAAAAAAAAAAAAAACAATTAAGATCATGTTCATGAGAGAAGATATGGTAGAGGTCAAATTTTCTAAAAATGCTTATGGTTTGTTTGGATTATTTATTTATATATTTTTTTTTTTTTTTTTTTTTTTTTTTATTTATTTATTTATTTATTTTTTTATTTCATTTTTTTTTTTGTCTATCAATTTTTGGTCCCTTATGTCACTGATGAGAAATAATTTTTCTGAAATGTGCATATATGGCACATCCAAATTTTACAGGTACTTTTGTTATATGTTTAAGTCCCTCTGTCTTCGAAACATGGTTTTGAAAATATGATTTTTCAAAAGAATTTCGTTAAAAAAATCGGAAATACTATCTATTAACGTGTATTTATAATCAAAACTTTCCCCGAAGATTCCACTTGAACATTTTGTCGGAAGATGGCGCAGACAAAATAAACCTGCAAAAATCGAGAGAAGAAATTTTTTATCGTAAAGACTGATGTCAAACCCGCAAAGAAAGTATTGCATTTGTATTTTAAAATCCAAAAGGCAACCAGAGATTAATTTGCAAAGATGTACTAAAATTTTTCGTAAATCTCTGAAACTTTAAATCATGCAAAATTATTGTCGAACACACCCTCCTATAAAATTTAGTATAAGAATGAAGTTAATTTCATTTTCAAATTATTTTCCGCTGAATTATAGTCAAACTTCTGTCAAACATCATATAAATGCGATCAACAAAAAGTATTACAGGTACAAATTTTAATTAGTTTGAAAGGTAAGATAACTTCTGCAAAGAATAACTCTCATAACTCTCTGACAACGTTTCAAGCAAGGATGTTTACAGCAAGTCAACCGAGCAAATGAAAGAACATTTCGAGAACAATGGAGGGGAGATTTATGGCGCGTTAATTCCGCAAGAGTAAATGGAAGAAATAAGCTTAGAACATACAGGGCATTTAAGTCAGATTATGGTGCTGAGGTTTACCCGAAAATGTTAATGCCATTGTCATGGCGCAGTACGTTTGCCAAGTTCAGGTGTGGAGTTGCCCCTATAAGGCTTGAAACTGGGAGGTATAAGGGATTGGCAGTAAAAAAAGTTGTTGTTTTATATGCAAAGAAGTTGTAGAAGGTGAATCTCATGTGATTTTAAATTGTCCTTCGTACAAGGATTTGCGTTTTAGCTTATTTCAACAGGCATGTGCAATCGATGAAAATTTTACAATTTACAATTATTTAAATAAGCTAAGATTTTGTGTATTTTACCGCCAAAACCTGCAAATTTTTACTTCATCGGAGAAGAAGATTTTTATACAGTAAATGATTTAATGTAATATAAGTTTTAATGCTTTATTGATTATTATCGTTACGGTTTAATCAGTTGTTGTCACAAGTCGACTTGTAGGTAGGGATTGACACAATCACTTGGAGACTTGTTGACAAAAATAACTTCACATTTTTAAATAGTTATAAATATAGAGGATATAACATATCTTGTATTTCTTTTAATTGATTTTAAATTGTTCTTTTTAGTTGGTATAAACTTTTATGTTGTTAAATGTCTCTCATAATTCTTAAAAGTATGGCATGTATACTGTTATTTGACTGTTATTATGTGTATTTATTTTATGTTTTTATATATGGTGAGACTGTAATAAATTTTTTTTATTATTATTATTATTATCATAATTGTTACTGAAGGGACGTTAATATTTTGACATAACTTCGGAGACCTATCCATCAAGCGATATACCAAAACTAAAATCTCCATGTGAATTTTATTACGCCTTCCTGACAGAAGATACCTTAATTGTAGAAAACAAAATTTTTTGGTACTTTTTACAAGAGATAAAGTATTTGACACATGTTAACTCTCAATATGTAAATATTTTAAAAGCGCGTTAATACTTTTGGATATGTAGATATTCGGATTAATATCTTGTTCTCTCTATGTAGCAGTATCTTTGTTTTTATTTATAATAAGATTTTTATTGGACAATAGTAGATGTTAAAAGATAAATCGGCATTTATGCTGTACCATTGATTTTAAACCTCTTTTTAAACAACAATTCCACGTAATTAAATGTCTCGCCTGGTTAGTTTTTGATCCATTAGAAAATACAGTATTAAGTTTCAGACTAACTGTAATATTATTTATTGGTGTTAAAAACAATGTTTGTTTAGTACAAAATGCATTTCATAAATAATATTGTATTTTTCAAACAATTATCTTTCTTTTCAATAAACATGGGATAGCTAAACTATAATTTTTATTGAACATAACACGGAAACTTAAATCACATCTTACAGAAGAAAGTATACATGTTTGTTTGAGTAAAAATATTTCTCAATTTTTTATCCAAAATCTTGGATCTGCCCTAAAACTAAAAACATAAACTCTTATACAAGGTACATTGTAAATAACACAGAAACTAATATAGCTTTATTTGAATTCCAAAATAATATTGGTTAAGAACAAAATGCATTTTCTCAAAATTTGTATTTTTTCATATAAAATCTAAAATTTATCGCTAATTAAAAATAAATGGTCAACAGGCACTGTATATAATTTAGAAACTAATCAAACAACATTTGAAATGTAATTAATCAAGATTTAGATGTAATTTCAAACTTTTCTCAAAATGTGTCCTTTTTATAAAAAAAACCAACAAATTTCAATTTTTTGGAAATACCCATATTATATATTTATGTTCTATCATTGTGTATACTAAATTCGATTTTAAAAAAATTGTAAAACGAATCTGTAGGAGCATTTTCTCAAAATTCCCTTTTTTGTAAAAGTTGCAATTTTTTACCCCAAATAGAGTTGAAACATCAGCTTTCATACTCATGTAATCAAAATTAAACTGTATGATAGAACTGTGTTGCAAATTGGATTGGAATAACAGTATTAGTTTGAGAAATTTCATTGGAATAACAGTATTAGTTTGAGAGATATGGACTTTAACATAAACTCGCATGTTCTAAAAATTCCGCTTTGTGTAAAAAAGCAAGGTTTTACCCCAAAATTAGCTGAAACATCAGTTTATATACTCAAATAATCACAATAAAACTGCATGATTAAACTGTTTTGCAAATTTCATTGAAAAACAACAGTATTAGTTTGAGAGATTTGGACTTGAACATAAACTTTCACATTTTTCTCAAAATTCCCTTTTTCTGTAAAATGCAAGTTTTTACCACAAAAATAGCTGAAACGTCAGCTTATATACTCAAATAATCATAATTAAACTGCATGATTGAACTGTTTGCAAATTTCATTGAAATAACAGTATTAATTTGAGAAATATGGACTTTCACATTTTCTCAAAATTCCATTTTGTCAATGGCAAATGTCATTGTTTGGGATACCGATAATACATATGAATGTTCTACCATTGTACATGCTAAATTCAAAATTTTCCAAAGAAAAAAAATGAAAAATGAGTCTGAAGGAGCATTTTCTCAAAATTCCCTTTTTCTGTAAAAATTGCAATTTTTACCCCAAAAGGAGTTGAAACATCAGCTTGCATACTCATGTAATCATATTTAACTGCATGATTGAACTGTTTTGCAAATTCCATTGGAACAACAGTATTTGTTTAAGAATTTTCATTGGAATAACATTATTAGTTTAAGAGATATGGACTTTAACATAAACTTTCTTATTTTCTCAAAATTCCATTTTTTTGGTAAAAAAAATCAAGTTGAAACATCAGTTTATATACTCATATAATCGTTTTTAAACTAAATGATGAAACTGTGTTGCAAATTTCAATGCAATAACAATATTAGTTTAAGAGATATGGACTTTAACATAAACTTTCACTTTTTGACACCCCGCCGCCGACACCGGAAAAGTAACACCTAAGTCTCGCCTTATGGCGATACCAAGCTCGACAAAAATCATATTAAATGTCTTTCCCAAAATTTTATGTGTCTTAATCTTTACACTAAGACAGATAGCGTTTTTTGGTTGATGCAGAAAACCTATCACATTTGGCAATAGACACATTTTTTGCACCCGACAAAGTGTCAAATAACAATTTTAACTATAGTGCTTTTAGCTGAGTTAAAAATTAAATCCCTTGTTAAAAACATATATGTACAAGTTTTATGGATCCTTTATCCGCTAAATATAACACTGCTGTGACATCAATGCAATAAACATGGTGGTTTGATTATAGTTTCTGGTGTGATTGTTTTGCATTAAATAGAAACGAATCTATTTCTGTCTTATTATCGTATTATTACAATAGTAAACGACACGAACGGTTTATCTTATCTTCAAGACTATGGTGGTACACGGGTTCTAATTGCTGGTTATTATTATTAGTTGCTGTATTGCTTTCGTAAAGTCCAAATAAGTGGGCGTATCCTAATTGCTGTTTATATAATCACTGTTTCTCAATGTTAACAACATATACACGGGCATATTATCTAACGGATATTTGTTTCTTAAAGTAAATTATTTACAAATTTTGTTATTGGTTTCAGTGGAAAACACTAGAATGGTTTTAATGATAGACAATCAAACACTAACATTTTGGTCCATGTCTAAATCACAATCATAAAAGCAAGGTAAAAACTGACTGATTCAGTTAAACACGTGAACCTCCACAAGGGAAGTAAGGCCGGTTGATCTGAAAATTATTGCAAAAGAAGCCAGACTCTAAAACGTAACTTTAACAACAATACTAAACAATCCATCGTTGACAATTAAAACCCTTCAAAAGAAGAAAGAATCATGATCGTCGTGAAAAAAAGCTTTTTATACGTAGTGTTTTGCCTAAAGTATGATTTCCTGTATGAAAATCTTTATTTTTAAACATTGTTTTCTAATTGGGTTTCTTAGAGACACTCCAAAAGTTCTATAACAATACCATTGGACGTTTACCCACTTCGTGTCAACATTCCTGAGGTATGTTATCATCGGTTCAAATATGTGTTGTCGATTTAGTCATTTGTTTTACTGTTTTCGTTTTCATTTGACCGTGTGTTCAGTAATTAAGTGAAAACTTCTTTCACTTTTTTAAAACATAGATAATACATTTATTTGTTTGATTATTTGTTCACTGTTTTGTAAAATTTGAAAGAGTTTTGTTTTGTAATGGATATAAAATTTACTAATCTAGGAGTACCTTTAACAATTTCACAGGACTCATCTCTACTTTTTCTTATTATTTTATTTATTATTATTTTTCTTGTTTTATTTTTTAAATATCTATTAATATTTGTTATCCTTAAAGATTATCCAACTGTCAATTTAACTATGTTTCACATACAGATTTGAATTCCCGCTTAAGTGACCTTCAAATTTTTTAATGGTTTATATAAGGATAATCATTTTTGCTACATTTTAGGAAACGTAAATGGATGAGTTGATATGTGGTTACACAACTAGTCTTTAAACATACCTTAAACTGAAAAAGTTTGCGATTAAATAACAAGTCGATGAAACCGGATGTAAGTTTTTGCGGTAAATTTACTGGTCGCTGCAAGCTTCTTCTTACAAAGGGTAAAGGTTTTAAAATACAGTTCCTTAAAGAGAAACATTTTTGTATGTTATGTTTTTCCCTGACATTTCTAGATTCAGTTTAATAAAGTCAGGAGGATTTTAATGGAACAAAAATAAAGACAAATAATTTATTTCTCACTTCTTTTCCTCTTCGTTATTCGGAAATACTTTAATATTGAATTTTAATTTAAATTCAGGAAATTAGTCATTTTTACCTCTTTTTTTAAATTTGAGCCTGCATGGTAATATGAATCTGTGTAAGTGCAACAAATTGTTATATTCAACGCCACAATCTGTGTGATATAACTGTCTCTTATTGTTGTGAAAAATCGATTTTTTTTACATGAAAGAAGAAGAAAAAGAAAAAAATACTTTTATAAATTTTATGATTTAAAAAATGTGACTTGCTATAAGTTTTAACCAGTTTTAAGAGTTTAATATTGATGTTGTTTTGTAACCAGAATTTACGGGGGATTTTAGGAAGCTAATTTCCGTTTCAAGGATGCAATTGTAACTTTGTGACATGCCACGCAACTTGTTACATAACTTGTTACACTAAGAAAAAAATTAAAAAATATATAAAACTGAGTGAAATTATCTAACGTGAAATCCAATCATAAATGAGAAAATATATTTCTTAAAAACCAAACAAATATATTTAGTTTGAAACGTTCCTGTTTAAAAAATTAATCTCAAAATCTTTATCAAATATCTTGAAATTTCCTAACTCCAGTTTTAGCCATCAGTTTAAATCTAAGTAAAACTTAACAAAAGGTCAGATCGCTAAAAAACACTTAATTTGAATTTGAAAGCAAGTCAAAAATTTAAATACGCTTCAACCAAGTATATTTAGCAATTAATAAAATTTACTTTTTTAACAAGTGTTCAATAAAAAAGATTTTGAATAACTTGGCTAAAATAAAAATATATTGGCATTTTCCTGAAAACAATGCAGCCTAAACATTTAAGACGTCTTGTTATGTTGTTAAATGGTTACAAATCTATTTTCTCTTTATCACAATAACACTAAATTTCTTTGCAGTTTTTTTATTTTCAGACTTTTATCTGTTATCTGTAAGCAGCGTCTTTCTTGGAATATGAATAGTTTTACAACACCATTGACGATCCACATCAACCATTAATCCGCCTTACCAAATTACGATCTTTTCGACTATGCAGCTTCTGGGAAGATTTAAGCATTGGCTTCAAATAGCACCGCATTTGCATAAACTGTAAAGATTGTCATCGCAAAAGTTGTACTTGTTATATATAAAATGGCTATATACATAAATGTTCTTTATATATATGTCACATTTAAATAAAACCAAGTTATACAAAACAAACATACCAGCCCTTGTCCAGATCACAATCCAAAAAACAAAGCAAAAACTTTGAAAGCAGACAAAGTTAGTTATTTACGTGAACTTCCATCAAGGAAGTGAGGCCGGGTGCTCCGGAAGGGTAAGCACCTTCTGTCCAGCTAGCTACACCCGTATTTATATATTATTTATTTTCCTTTCTATTTATGCTAAGAGTGACAATCTATGATTTCGGATGGCTTTCGCAGACAAAATTTTTTGTCTTCTCCAACCAAGTGCAATCATCGACAATGTTTGATTCAAGTTGACTTATCGGTTCGAGGGGAGAAGACAAACGTTATAGACATATACTCCTACATGACATGGTACCAATGACTATAACTTATTGGGCTCATAATTGTAATGGACAGTTATTAAATGGACAAGTAGAAGTTTATCCGGAAGCTAATAATGGTATATTTAAACAGTGTTAAAATTAACATAAATATCGAACGTATTTTAAGTTGTTTTTTTTTTTAAATCAATGGGCTCCTTTATAAAATTTAAATTTAAATTTACCTTTTAATTTTTTTCTATTTACGGTCATTAATTACCAAATATTTCTTTAGGTTACTGGCTATATTTGTTTACGGACCCAGCAGGCACCTCAAAGTAAGCGAAGCGAAGCTGAAGTTTATATACTACTTGGGGGATGACTACGCGTTATACTGCTCGCAATGTCGTGAAATATTTGTTATATTAAATACCCTCAAAGCTAAGCTACATATTCTCTTTACACTTTATCACAAACTAACTATGACTTATAAAATTCAACACTTTACCCTTTATACTTTAACAATATAATATTATAACGTTAGACATATTTCCTCAACATAAATGAATAATTTAATTCCAGTATTAAAGTCTTTTGAGAAAAAAAATCTAAAGTTTAAATTCTAACATGGACAACGATACGGAAATAAAATACCGAATCGGCTCGAAGCGCCGGTCTGTATTTGCTTAAATTTTTTCTCTCTGATAAAATGTAAAAAAAACAACGCTTAAAAGTGTAAAGAGAAGAACAAGACTTACTGAAGATGGTATCTAGCATCAAATAACCATGTTGAAGTAAGAACTTACCATGTAATTTAAAAAAAAAAAAACAAGAGGCCTTAGGGCCTTAACGCTCACCTGAGGATATGTCCAAAATTGTTTGCAAAGTGCAACAGACAATATATTTAGAACAGAAACTTTACAAGCTTTCTCAAGTTGGGAACTGCCACAAAACTTAATCAGAAATATATCCAGTAACATTCCATTTATAGGTAGCTTATATAATATGCATGAAGTAACTGTAGTGCAATAAATAATTTCCAAATCATTAACCAATTTCAGTATACTTATGCAACTATGCCCTTGACCTTTGAACATATATGATCGTCATGTAAATACCTACAATATTCTAATATACATGCCTATACAAAAAGTTAGTAGTTTTCAAAGATAATTAGCAATTTAAGTCTTCTATTGCAGCTGTGACCTTGAACTTTCAACATATGACCTTGTATCATATGTCAAAATGATCATTGTACCAATACCTACAATACTCTAATATACATGATTATAAAAAAGTTAATAGTTTTCAAAGATAATTAGCAGTTTAAGTCTTGTTTTGCAGCTGTGATCTTGACCTTTCAACACATGACCTTGAACCATATATCAAAATGATCGCCATTTCAATACCTACAATATTCTAACATACATGCCTATACAAAAAGCTAATAGTTTAAAAAATAATTAGCAATTGAAGTCTAATTTTGCAGCTGTGACCTTAACTTTCAATATATGACCTTGAACCATTTATCAAATTGATCGTCATGGCAATATCTACAATATTCTAATATACATGCCTATACAAAAAGTTAATAGTTTAAGATAATAAGCAATTTAAGTCTTCTTTTGCAGCTGTGACCTTGACCTTTGAACATATGACCTTAAACCATATATTTAAATGATCGTTGTTGCAATACCTAAAATATTCTAATATATATGTCTATACAAAAAGTTAATAGTTTTCAAGATATACTGACAAATACATAATTTTAAGCAATTTCCCCGCTCAGTACCTTACCGTTTTCCCATTTTGAGCCCCATGGCTACCATTTATAAAATGAAATAACTAAGGTATATCTCTTGTACATTCAGAGGAGAAGATTTTTAAAGTTTTTTACTACTGAAAGGGCTTTACTCAGGCATAATGGTTACCAAGTTTCATTAAATTTGGCCCAGTGGTTTTGAAGAAGAAGATTTAAATGTAAAGTTTACGGACGCACGCACGCACGCACATACACACGCCGCATCATACCATAAGCTCACGCTGGCTAAAGACGGGTGAGAAAAAAAATTCTAAATCACGAAATACAATATACGTATATATACATATTATATACAAAGATACTTATGAGAAGTACTCACATTGGTATGTGATATAAACATTGTGTTGTTAACGTTGTACTTGTCCATATATATATATATATATATATATATATATATATATATATATATATATATATATATATATATATATATATACAGTACAAACTTTGTAGTTATGTACGAATCAGAACAAGACGATATAAGTGTACAAGACACCAAGAGACAGATGCGCTTTACAAATACTCCTACAACTGATTCTCATATTGGTACTTATTTTATTACACCAACGATGTCAACAGTACCAACGCCAAACCATTTGCCATATCGGACTATATTCACACCATCATCTGAGTATCAATAATTTACGTGTACTCCACCAGAGGAGGAAGTTATAAAAATAACAATATTTATTCAAACATCTCAACAAATTGAAATAGTGAAAGAAATAAAATCTGTATTTTCTTGGATGCTCGACTATCTTGCGAGCGAAATGAAAAACGAAATAAAAAAATGTTAAAAACTGGACATGCTGCTTTGCAAACCGAAAACGAAAATTTGAAAGTCAATATTGTTGAATTGGCACAATATTCAAGACGTAACGCAATTCGCATTACAGCCATTAATGAAAATACCGACGAATTATTAAGGATCTTGTCTAAAAACTCATTTATGATACCGATATTGACCGATCACACAGTTTAGGGAAACCTAGTTCCAAAAGACAAATACTTATTAAATTCACTAACTGTAACATTAAACGCCGTCTATTAAAATCCCGTGGCAAACTCCTGTCAACTGAGGGATGTCGATATATTTAAGAAATGACATTGTTTTGGGGGCACTTCATGCTAGTATGATACCGGGTGTTTCGGGTACAAATTGCATGGTTAAATTTGTACCCGGAACACCCGGTATCATAATAGCATGAAGTGCCCCCAAAACAATGTCATTTCTTATATTTACAATTTATTTCTTAATCTAATCTGCTATGTGGACTTAAAACTTATACTGCATTTCATTTTTGTTAATTTACTACCTCCGTTTGTTTTAGTGCATCTTGGAACCCGTCTATCGCATCGCCATAAATGATGACGTCATTGATAAGTGGGATGACAGGTGACCCCGCCTACTTCCATTGATGAAAAAAATAACTAATCCGTTAAATGGAATACAGTTGTTTTTAAAATGACAGAATTAAACGATTAAATTTTGAAAATATTTAACAGCTACATTCGCATATTTAAATTAAAAGTACAGTTTGAAAAAGAAGAATTAGAAAATACACCAAAAGTGTGGGAACTTACTTGTCGTGTAAGGGTATGTGACGTATTGGTGATTACGCGGTACCGTTGGATCAGTTCAAAAAGGTCAAACATACGTTTTCAAAGCCGTATGAAGCAAATTTTCAATAATGTTGAGAAATAGCTTTCATAGGCGGAAAGTGGGTGCTATTGTATATATATATATATATATATATATATATATATATATATATATATATATATATATATATATATATATATATATATATATATATATATATATATTTAAATGTGCTGATATTGATTGATCAGGATTGATTAACATGGGGGTGGTGTTATAATATATGTGAGGAATACGATTTACGTTAAGGAACGGACTGATCCTTGAATTTCTCATTAAAGGCAAAACAATCTTATTTGGCACATTCTTTAGACCACCTAATACTGGACAGGACACATGGAACAAATTGAATATTTAATAGATCTAGCAACGGACAGTTCTTCCGATTACTTAATCGTGACAGGAGACTTCAAAGACGACCAATTAAAAGCTTCCAAGACAAAACACGTGTTCATTAATCGATCACTATATTACCAATAACGATATAGTAGAATCTTGTGGTGTTGGCGAAACTTTTTATGACGTCAACATTCAATATCACTGTCCTATTTACCTGCGTTTCCAAATAGAAAAACCCAAACATACTTGTTTCAAAAGTAAGATATGTGACTATAAAAACGACAAGTTCCAACTATTCAGGGAAAATTTACAAAACATCGACTTTAAGGCAATCGTAGACAGCTATGACATTGACGATGTAACGACAAAATTGCAACTTGCATTCTGACAGAGGCCGACAAAACTATTCCTAACAAAGTAGTGAACATATGACAACATGACAAACCATGGATGAAAAACGACATCAGACGACTTATTCGACAAAGAAAAAAGAATTCACAAAAAATCTAATCTCCAAGGTCACTGGGCTAAATTCAGACTGATAAGAAATCGTTGCGTGACTACAATCAGAAACGCTAAGACTGACTATTACAAAAAAAATGCAAAAAAGCTAACTTCCAATTCTATGACAAGTAAAAGTTGGTGGTACATTGCCAAAACATTTACTTCCTCCTCTGACACATAATGGGAAAATATATACGGATGACATGGACAAAGTTAATATACTAAAAGAATACTTCACACAACATTCTACTGTAAATGACAGAAATATTGACACTCTAGTACTAACACCGTTACATTATATAATGGAAGACTTCATCATTACTTCCTCTCACGTCAAAGACGTCCTGTTATTACTCGATGTCTCTAAAGCTTCTGGTCCAGATTCATTGATCTCTAGACTTTTGAAAATTGCCACTTCCGACCGTTCTGTCATATCTAATTACAGGCCTATCTCTCTACTTAACATACTTTGTAAAATAATGGAAAGATGTGTACTGAAATATTTGTAATGAGGCTTAGCTTTTGACCACAGTAATGAAGTTAGATTATTTTTCTGTGACATAAGCAAGACACTTGACCGAGTGTGGCATAGGGATTGCTTGTCAAAATGGAGTCGATTGGGATCAGGAGTTACTTGTTGCACTGGTTTCATAATTATTTAAGTAATCGGGTTGTTTAAAGTAACGTTTCCTCTTCCAGCTTATGCGTCACCGCTGGTGTTCCTCAGGGATCTATTCTAGGGTCCATTCTTTTTCTCATTTACATCAATGGAATAGTTGCTGACATTGGAAGCAGTATTAGACTATTTGCTGATGACACCTCATATTATGTTAATGTTGAAAACTCACAGGAATCGGCTGAGTATTTAACTTCTGACTTTTCCAAAATACATCGTTTGTCTCAAAGTTGCCTTGTTTCTTTTAATCCTAAAAAAACTGAATCTATGATTATTTCAAAGAAATCCTTTAAACCATTTAACCCTGCCTTATACATGGACGAAACCTTAGTTCAACAAGTAGACTAAAGTAACTAAGTTAACTCTGGATTTTCTATACTTAAAAAGTTGAAATTTAAACTTGATCATTGTTCTCTTGAAACTCTTTATCTTAGATTCATAAGACACTTAATGGAATACGGAGATGTCATTTAGAACAACCCGACAGACAGATAAACAAAAACTAGAACGTGCAAATATTGAAGCAGCTAAGACAGTAACTGGGGCAACTTAATTATTAAGTTTAAATTTATTATTTCACGGTGTGGGGTGGGAAACACTAGAAACAAGAAGGAAAAATCACAGATTAATCCAATTTTTAAGATGTATCACAGGCAGTCCCCTACTTATCTATTTCAAATTATTTCATCTACAAGTTCAGAAATTCACCCCTATAACACCTGTTCCTTTGAACTATAGGAACTATACTATGTAGAACAGCTTTTATTATAAATCATTACTTTCTTCCACAATTAGAGACTGGAATAATATTCCAGTTTTATTTAGAAATAGTTCGCTTATTATTTTTAAATCATTCATAAACCAGCAAAATCAAATTCCTCAGCAAACATTTTACACAGGTAGTCGCATAGGACAAATACATCACACCAGACTTTGGTTAAAATACATTTGTATTGTTGATAATCTCGATTGTGAATGTGGTCAAATTGAAACTACAAAACACTTTCTATTACACTGCCAGTTGTTTAATGATATACGAAATACTACCATTCATACTATAAACGTCTTCTATGATCTTGATATATTGTTGTTTTGGTAATTACAACCTGACTCGTGCTCAAAACAATGACATTTTCACTTTATACCTATTATTAGCAAACAGATTTTCTGTTTAAAACCACGTGTTTTTTGAATTTACGAAACTCCTTACATATGTACATGTTTTTTGTAATTTGAATCTTCACTCTTTTTCTTAATTTATAAAATAACCTACACACTTTATTTTTTTTTATTTACTCAAATAATTAATTATTCATTCATTCATTTCTTCAATTATTATACCTGTTTTCTATATGGCATGCAATATTGCAAATTGTAAATTTATAAGTGTTGAGGAAACCGGTTTATTTAAGAGAAGAGTATACTCTTGTTCCGGGATACTATGTGTATATATTGTAAATTATCTTTGTAAAATTTAGATTAAAGAATAAAATATTGTTTAAACTAGATTGTTTTTCCGTTAGCACATATCTGTTGTTGCTTTACCCCATTACCGTCACTTCTAGATATCTTGCAAAATAGCATCTGAATATAAGATTATTAAATAATCTTCGATTTTTTTCAACAGTATCTTGACAGATTAATAAAAAGAGTTGTAACGAACAATTAAAATTCAAGATGATGAGATATATTGATGATGACAAGATTATGGAAAACTATTTATGACGTCACAGACAGTCACATAAAAATTACCTTTGTGAGTTTAATTATATCTTACGTCTTGATGGATAACGTATATACACGTATATCTATAGTATATCTATAGTTACTGTACATTGTCATGGCTGGTATCGGCTATCGTAGATTACCCATTAATTCGTCAAAACAAGTAGAAAAAACACTGATTTATGGAATCATTTCTTTTAATTCTCCGGTGTGTCGTAAACTCATTTGTCAAAGACTAGCTTCTTTTGGATTAACTAATTACTATAATGATTTTTTTTTAATTATCCGAATGATTCGGGCATTATCTCTTATCAAATCTCTAAATGCTGTTATCAACAATCATTAAATAGGTAATAGGTATCATTATGTGTAACTGAAAATATAAATATCCTAGGGTTAAGAAAAACTAGAGCATACCATTCAACTGCAAAAAATTTTTTTCTAATCTCAAAGTAAATAAAAAATTCAAGTTTCATTTTGTAATATCTAGGGGAAAAAATTATCCAAAGTGCTTCTCTCTAAAATATTATATATTATCTTATGCATGGACGGAACTTACCTACCCAAAAACATAAGATACGCTTTATGTTTTTAGATTTGCTGACTAATTGTTTAAATTCATTAACCAGTTACTATGAAAGCTGGCAAATTAATTTCCAACGTGAACTTCCATCAAGGAAGTGAGGCCGGGTGCTCCGGAAGGGTAAGCACCTCCTGTCTAGCTAGCTACACCCGTCACGTGCAAGTCAATTTTGAAAATGAAAGGAACAAAGAACTATGGTAAGTCAAATATATCCAGTATAAGTTTGGATACAGTGACTACATACTTATCAATAATATTGTGATGACGGCCATAAAACTTTTTAATGGCCTTGATAAGCCTAGGCTTACAATATTCTTGCATCAACAATTTAATTGTAAGCAGTTTGCTTTGTTGTAGAAAGTCCCTCCATTAGTAGGTTTGTTCAATATTATTATTTATATGACACAATTTTGGTAACCGACCGAGCACTTCATTTTTTATAATGTTCGCTTGTTGAGAGTCGATTGTTTTCTGTTGGTTCTCCAGTCTCCTTCTTGATCCTGAACTGACCGTCTCAATATAATCCAAAACTTCTGACTAGGAAATAATTATTCCAATCGACGAACGTAAGTAAATCAACCAGATTCGAAATTAAACCACAGTTGTATTGATATTTTAGTAAAAATGGGGCGTTAAAATCAAATTGCACACAATCTTTAAATCTTAATTCATTTTAATAGTCATGTAGCAAGGAAGAAGATATAAGACCAATCCCAATAAGGCGAGGTTTATTTAAAAAGAAATTTCAATATGACAAATCTCGGTTTATTGATGCACGTGTTTTAAAATGTTTTTTTTATAATACAATACTTTGTTAAGCTTTATACTATAAAACATATTCTTGGCGACCCCTTAAGCTTCCGCAACCAAGAACACAACACAATCAAAGTAAATGATAAAAAGCTAAAAATATCAAAAAATAAAGTTCGACATTTATTTATTATAAATTCTCCGACTTTTAGCGGACATTGGATTAAATTTCTGATGGTGTTTTTAAAATGCTTTGAAAGGACATTGGATTAAATTTCTGATGGTGTTTTTAAAATGCTTTGAAAGGACCGGCAAAAATTTTAAGAAGAACTGGCTAGCTTGATTATATAAACATAATGGTGAATTAGTTTAACTTTACAATATATTTATAACATTTCTGTGGCTACCAGCTTGTATGGTTATATCACTAAACGATGGGCTTTTTGTCAGTAAGATAAGAAATATCTGAAAATATTCTTTAGAACCTAAATCAAATTGATCTTGAATGTCATTTTTGACACATTTTTTTGCATGCGGATTACTTCGAAAACAATTTTCTCCTTCCAGTGCAAGTTAAAACCTAATTTTGATGCAATTGAAAGTTGTTAGTTGAATGATGTGTTGGTTGATAAAAATGTGCTAAAATACCCAGTAGAGAAATGTTTCAGAGTTTTACTTCGTAGATTATCTTTGTATTGATTTAAATATTTCTGCAATGTCTGAAATCGCTGCTAATTAATCTCAATTTAATACTGAAAACGGTATAATAGATTTTCAAATGTTTGTATGCAGGATTGATGGTTTTGAAAATATTATGTGAAGATTCTGTGGACATATCTCTGAATGACTACATTAATGATAATAAAAGTTCTAGACTTGGACAAAAGCCATTCTCTGGTCAAATCTCTGAATTACAAACAATGATGAAGATTTCTTGTCATGTTGGTTAGGATTAAAATTTTATTCTACATAGGAAAAAAGTATGCGTCTCGTTATAGATATTGATTCTGCTATTTTGTTATAGAAAGCGAGAAAGCATGTCAGTATTAAATCTAACAATTGAACATACGTTTTTGTGATCCTGGACATTCAGATTCAAAGACTTTTAAAGAACTGTCTATATGAGTCAAACGATAATGATTTGTATAAATTTTTAGTATTTTGTTTATTGAATTTTTTTTTATTTCCTGAGTATTTCTTGCATTTGAATTGGTCTAAGCAATGAAATTTTCACTGTGAAATATATTTTTCGTAATGCTATTTTATCGTTTTGTGTACATATATAAGTAACACACACACACACACACACACACACACACACACACACACACACACACACATAAAGATATCGCTATCACGCCATTGTGTTCATTGTTGTTGATCTTGGGCTAAATTTAGAATTATGACGATAAATTTGAGTACGGAAATTCCCAGTAGTGTGTACACTCGTTATCCTGAAGTAAACATCGTACCAGCAGATGAGTTAACCAACACGTTTTAGTCAAAGTTTTTTGTTTGATTCAATTACATTTGATAAAAATGAATGTACCTTCTGATATTGGATTAACATTTACACACTCTGGTCTTGCTGATTCATTATCGGGTGTAGTAAGAGAATATTTTGATCAAAATCAACCAAAACATCGTGCCTGTGGGCTTATTGTTGACATTGACAACCAACCGGGAACTGGTGAGTGTCACAATGATGATGATGATAATGATGATGATGATGGAATTGATAAATCTGTTTCTCAAATTAGAATTAACAGTCCAGTTGTACAGTCGAGACTTAAAGAATGTTTGTCACACCAGCCCAGTAAATCTCCTAACACTGTGGCTGTACCTGGTAATGGAGCTCATTTTGATGTTTCTGTAACTGCTTATTCTGATGACGATCAGTATGACTCATGTATTTAGTTGAGAGACTGTTATTGTTTGAAAAAGTTTGAAAAGAAAAAGATTATAGAACACAGACTGAACATGCAAGAGCTTGATTAAAATGAGAAAGATTTAGTTATAATGGGCCAGCTGCAAGCATGTGAGTTGAGCAATGGGAATACTACAAGGAACGTCATAGATTTAGTTATCAGTTTGAAAACGAATCAATCTGTGTGGACTTTTACATGTATATGTAAATAACATTTCCATTAAGTACTTGAAGAATCTTAGAAAACATTACACTAATGAAATTTTACCAAGAAGACTTGGTAATGCTGGTCGAGCACCTCACAATGCCTTGACATATAAAGATTCACAGAATATAGCACAGTTAATAATAGGGTAACATACATGTATAATAGTTTAATACATTTATATACTGATTATGAATATTAGGATTAACTGACAGCTGTAGATTGCTTTCATAATTTAAAAAAAAAATTATTATTATTAGTAGTAGTAGTATATTCAAATTACAGAGAATACTGTCAGAATAAAAAAAATTGAATATTTACCAAATGAAAAAATATTGAATATTTACCAAATGAAAAAATATTGAATATTTACCAAAAAAGATTATCATGATAATATTTAATCTTAAAGATTTTTAAATTTTATTACTAAGTAAAACTGTACATTATGAGTTTCTTTTTCTTTTTTTTTTTAAATTTGATTTTTTCCCTATTTTACACATATTCACTGATAGATGACAGATAATTCAGATTGTGACCCTGAACCAGCTGATACCCATTATGTATTCCATATCTTTGAGCAAAACATCACGTCATCAGGTTTGTATTGTGCACAATTATTTTTGGTAACATTATAAGTTTGTCATTTAAATACTATTTGATTCATCATTAGGTAAATGTAATGTTCATAATACTTTGCTCACTAAAAACTGAAAAACAAAACTCATTTGTTTTTTTTATTAGATATGCTGACCGGTATGGAATGCCACAACCAGCAGCAAAAGGAGTCACTGATGTTGTTCCTCCTATATATTTACCTACCCAAGACACATATGACTTAGTGTATAATAAATACCAGGATGTTGCCAAAGAAATGAACTTCAGGGGAATTACTGAACCATGTTTCAGAAATGTATGGAAGCAGTCAGTGTGTTCATACATACAGTTTGTCAGATTAAGAACTGATGTTTGTCACGTGTGTGAAAATCACAGGAAAAGTATACAGGAGGTTTGTTTTATTGTATGTTCTTTCAAGTGATATGAATAATTTTTCTGTTTTTCTGATGCAAGGGGTTTTTTATTTTAGGATTAAACTCATATATGTTTTATAAGGTTTTGTAGTGTATGATTGAGATGTACATCATACTAGAGAGATGTATGCCAGTTTCCTAGTCATTGCTAGTGCACTGACACACAATGCAGCAGATAGGCATTATGTACCACTTGAAAACACATTATACCAACTCTGTGCAATCTATAAAGGGACCACTGCAAGTAAAATAAACTTTTCCACTTCCCCCATTTGGGAATTGAGTTGAAATGAATTGAAGTGTCTTATACACCTAGCCACTAATTTTTGTTAATAATGATATTTGTAGCCACGAAGTTAAACAAATATTACTAAGACCATTATGTTAAAAAATGTTGAAGTTAATTTTATAGTCTTATACATTGTATACTGGTGGACTTTTTATGGCTGTGTCTTTGCAGTTTTGTAGTTGTATGTGTTGAAAATCTGTGATATATCGGCACATGCAAATATCTATGAAAAAATATATATCAGTCTATCTAACAAAGGTGTCCTTAGACACTCATTTTTCTTCATAGTTAGGATATATCGATTGTAGCTGCTGTTTCAAAGCCAGACTTGTTATTTTATAAGGTCAGAATAATCAAAATCTTAACCAATATATAGCAAATAGCAGTTTTAATATGTCGTTAATCTTGAATGGTTTTATTATGTGTTTATTTTGAATAGTTTTAGTATGTGTTTATTTTGAATGGTTTTAGTATCTGCTTATTTTGAATGGTTTTAGTATCTGCTTATTTTGAATGGTTTTAGTATGCGTTTATTTTGAATGGTTTTAGTATGTGTTTATTTTGAATGGTTTTAGTATGTGTTTATTTTGAATGGTTTAGTATGTGTTTATTTTCAGTGTTTTAGTATGTGTTTATTTGAATGGTTTTAGTATGTGCTTATTTTGAATGGTTTAAGTATGTGTTTATTTTGAATGGTTTTAGTATGTGTTTATCTTGAATGGTTTTAGTATGTGTTAATTTTGAATGGTTTTAGTATGTGTTTATTTGAATGGTTTTAGTATGTGCTTATTTTGAATGGTTTAAGTATGTGTTTATTTTGAATGGTTTTAGTATGTGTTTATCTTGAATGGTTTTAGTATGTGTTAATTTTGAATGGTTTTAGTATCTGCTTATTTTGAATGGTTTTAGTATCTGCTTTTTGAATGGTTTTAGTATCTGCTTATTTTAAATGGTTTTAGTATGTGTTTATTTGAATGGTTTTAGTATGTGCTTATTTTGAATGGTTTAAGTATGTGTTTATTTTGAATGGTTTTAGTATGTGTTTATCTTGAATGGTTTTAGTATGTGTTAATTTTGAATGGTTTTAGTATGTGTTTATTTTGAATGGTTTTAGTATGCGTTTATTTGAATGGTTTTAGTATCTGCTTTTTGAATGGTTTTAGTATGTGTTTATATTGAATGGTTTTAGTATCTGCTTTTTGAATGGTTTTAGTATCTGCTTATTTTGAATGGTTTTAGTATGCGTTTATTTGAATGGTTTTAGTATGTGTTTATTTTGAATGGTTTTATTATGTGTTTATTTTGAATGGTTTTAGTATCTGCTTATTTTGAATGGTTTTAGTATGTGTTTATTTTGAATGGTTTTAGTATCTGCTTATTTTGAATGGTTTTAGTATCTGCTTATTTTGAATGGTTTTAGTATGCGTTTATTTGAATGGTTTTAGTATGTGTTTATTTTGAATGGTTTTAGTATCTGCTTATTTTGAATGGTTTTAGTATCTGCTTATTTTGAATGGTTTTAGTATGCGTTTATTTGAATGGTTTTAGTATGTGTTTATTTTGAATGGTTTTAGTATCTGCTTATTTTGAATGGTTTTAGTATGTGTTTATTTTGAATGGTTTTAGTATGTGTTTATCTTGAATGGTTTTAGTATCTGCTTATTTTGAATGGTTTTAGTATGCGTTTATTTGAATGGTTTTAGTATGTGTTTATTTTGAATGGTTTTAGTATCTGCTTATTTTGAATGGTTTTAGTATTCGTTTATTTGAATGGTTTTAGTATGTGTTTATTTTGAATGGTTTTAGTATCTGCTTATTTTGAATGGTTTTAGTATGTGTTTATTTTGAATGGTTTTAGTATCTGCTTATTTTGAATGGTTTTAGTATCTGCTTATTTTGAATGGTTTTAGTATGCGTTTATTTGAATGGTTTTAGTATGTGTTTATTTTGAATGGTTTTATTATGTGTTTATTTTGAATGGTTTTAGTATCTGCTTATTTTGAATGGTTTTAGTATGTGTTTATTTTGAATGGTTTTAGTATCTGCTTATTTTGAATGGTTTTAGTATCTGCTTATTTTGAATGGTTTTAGTATGCGTTTATTTGAATGGTTTTAGTATGTGTTTATTTTGAATGGTTTTAGTATCTGCTTATTTTGAATGGTTTTAGTATCTGCTTATTTTGAATGGTTTTAGTATGCGTTTATTTGAATGGTTTTAGTATGTGTTTATTTTGAATGGTTTTAGTATCTGCTTATTTTGAATGGTTTTAGTATTCGTTTATTTGAATGGTTTTAGTATGTGTTTATTTTGAATGGTTTTAGTATCTGCTTATTTTGAATGGTTTTAGTATGTGTTTATTTTGAATGGTTTTAGTATCTGCTTATTTTGAATGGTTTTAGTATCTGCTTATTTTGAATGGTTTTAGTATGTGTTTATTTTGAATGGTTTAGTATGTGTTTATTTTCAGTGTTTTAGTATGTGTTTATTTGAATGGTTTTAGTATGTGCTTATTTTGAATGGTTTAAGTATGTGTTTATTTTGAATGGTTTAAGTATGTGTTTATCTTGAATGGTTTTAGTATGTGTTAATTTTGAATGGTTTAGTATGTGTTTATTTTCAGTGTTTTAGTATGTGTTTATTTGAATGGTTTTAGTATGTGCTTATTTTGAATGGTTTAAGTATGTGTTTATTTTGAATGGTTTAAGTATGTGTTTATCTTGAATGGTTTAAGTATGTGTTAATTTTGAATGGTTTTAGTATGTGTTTATTTTGAATGGTTTTATTATGTGTTTATTTTGAATAGTTTTAGTATGTGTTTATATTGAATGGTTTTAGTATGTGTTTATTTTGAATGGTTTTAGTATGTGTTTATTTTGAATGGTTTAGTATGTGTTTATTTTCAGTGTTTTAGTATGTGTTTATCTTGAATGGTTTTAGTATGTGTTAATTTTGAATGGTTTTAGTATGTGTTTATTTTGAATAGTTTTAGTATCTGCTTTTTGAACGGTTTTAGTATCTGCTTATTTTGAATGGTTTTAGTATGTGTTTATTTGAATGGTTTAGTATGTGTTTATTTTGAATGGTTTTAGTATGTGTTTATTTTAAATGGTTTTAGTATGTGTTTATTTTGAATGGTTTTAGTATGTGTTTATTTTGAATGGTTTTAGTATGTGTTTATTTTAAATGGTTTTAATATGTGTTGATTTTGAATGGTTTTAGTATGTGTTTATTTTGAATGGTTTAAGTATGTGTTTATTTTTAATGGTTTTAGTATGTATCTTTTTATTAGTATATGTGTTTAACTTGAGTACCGATAGTATATATTTTTATCTTCAGTACCGTTAGTTTATTCGTTTATCTTAAGTAGTTTTAGTATGTGTTTATCTTGAGTACAGTTTGTATATATGTTTATTTTAGGTTCGCAAGTATATGTGTTTATCTTGAGTACCGTTGGTAAATGTGTTTATCTTGAGTAGTTTTAGTATGTGTTTATTTTGAGTACCGTTAGTATATATGATTATGTTAAGTAGTTTAAGTATGTGTTTATCTTGAGTACCGTTGGTAAATGTGTTTATCTTGAGTAGTTTTAGTATGTGTTTATCTTGAGTACCGTTTGTATATGTGTTTATCTGATTACCTTTGGTATATGTGTTTATTTGATTATCGTAAGTATATGTGTTTATCTTGAGTACCCTTTGTATATGTTTTTATCTTGAGTACCCTTTGTATATGTTTTTATCTTGAGTACCGTTTGTATATGTGTTTATCTTGAGTACCGTTGGTATATGTGTTTATCTTGAGTACCGTTGGTATATGTGTTTATCTTGAGTAGTTTAAGTATGTGTTTATCTTGAGTACTGTTGGTATATGTGTTTATCTTGAGTAGTTTTAGTGTGTGTTTATCTTGAGTACCGTTGGTATTTTTGTTTATCTTGAGTAGTTTTAGTATTTGTTTATCTTGAGTACCGTAAGTATATGTGTTTATCTTGAGTACTGTTAATATATGTGTTTATCTTGAGTAGTTTTAGTATGTTTTATCTTGAGTACCGTAAGTATATCTGTTTAGCTTGAGTACCGTTGGTAAATGTGTTTATCTTGAGTACCGTTGGTATATGTGTTTATCTTGAGTACCGTTGGTATGTGTTTATTTTGAATGGTTTTAGTATGTGTTTATCTTGAGTACCGTTGGTATGTGTTTATTTTGAATGATTTTAGTATGTGTTTATCTTGAGTACCGTTGGTATATGTGTTTATCTGATTACCTTTGGTATATGTGTTTATTTGATTACTGTTAGTATATTTGTTTATCTTGAGTACCCTTGGTATATGTGTTTATCTTGAGTACCGTTATTATATGTGTTTATCTTAAGTACCGTTGGTATATGTGTTTATCTTGAGTAGTTTTAGTATGTGTTTATCTTGAGTATCGTTGGTATATGTGTTTATCTGATTACCGTTAGTATATGTGTTTATCTTGAGTACCTTTGGTATATGTGTTTATCTTGAGTAGTTTTAATATGTGTTTATCTTGAGTACCGTTGGTATGTTTTTATTTTGAATGGTTTTAGTATGTGTTTATCTTGAGTACCGTTGGTATATGTGTTTATCTGATTACCTTTGGTATATGTGTTTATTTGGTTACTGTAAGTATACGTGTTTATCTTGAGTACCCTTGGTATATGTGTTTATCTTGAGTACCCTTTGTATATGTGTTTATCTTAAGTACCGTTGGTATATGTGTTTATCTTGAGTAGTTTTAGTATGTGTTTATCTTGAGTACCGTTGGTATATGTGTTTATCTGATTACCGTTAGTGTATGTGTTTATCTTGAGTACCTTTGGTATATGTGTTTATCTTGAGTAGTTTTAGTATGTGTTTATCTTGAGTATCATTAGTATATGTGTTTGTCTTGAGTTGTTTTAGTATGTGTTTATCTTGAGTACCGTTGGTATATTTGTTTATTTTGAGTAGTTTAAGTATGTGTTTATCTTGAGTATTGTTAGTATATGTGTTTATCTTGAGTAGTTTTAGTATTTGTTTATCTTGAGTACCGTAAGTATATGTGTTTATCTTGAGTACTTTTAGTATGTGTTTATCTTGAGTATTGTTAGTATATGTGTTTATCTTGAGTAGTTTTAGTATGTGTTTATCTTGAGTACCGTTAGTATATGTGTTTATTTTGAGTAGTCTAAGTATGTTTTTATCTTAAGTACCGTTATTATATGTGTTTATCTTGAATAGTTTAAGTATGTGTTTATCTTGAGTACCGTTAGTATATGTGTTTATCTTGAGTACGGTTGGCATATGTGTTTATGTTGAGTCTGTTAGTTTATTCGTTTATCTTGAGTAGTTTTAGTATGTGATTATCTTGAGTACCGTTAGTGTATGTGTTTATCTGATTACCGTTAGTATAAGTGTTTATCTTGAGTACCGTTGGTATATGTGTTTATCTTGAGTACCGTTGGTATATGTCTTTATCTGATTACCGTTAGTATAAGTGTTTATCTTGAGTACCGTTGGTGTATCTGTTTATCTTGATTACCGTTTTGAGTACCTTTAATATATTTATTTATCATGAGTACCATTAGTTTATTCGTTTATCTTGAGTAGTTTTTGTATGTGTTTATCTGATTAACGTTAGTATATGTGTTTATCTCGAGTAATTTTAGTATTTATAATTATTTGTGTTCGAATTTGTCTTTATCCGTTTTGTTTTGCGTTGTTTTCCGTGGGTATAGCCGTGCAAATCATAATGTACAAGTGTATTACGTCATCATAACCTGTGCAATATAGACAAAGTTCTCTTTAGCTTTGATAACCTCTGTTTATAGTTGAGATAAGAACCCCGTTACCAGACGCAGTCTCAAATACGACACTCCGTTCTTTAAGTTTAAGTGAACAACAATAATTTAATGTTAAAAGCTTCATGATATGGGTCTGTTGATCAGAAGCTATATTTTGTTGTTTTGTTTGTATCTGTGCAGAAGAAGAAAAAGTTTTAATATTGACGTTTAATCTGGCAGTAGCACGCACAAAAACAATAAATTCTTTTAGCTTTAACTCTTGTTTGAAATCTGATTTTAAATTGTCTTTCATTTGCAATACAAGTGTTATATGACTGTTGATGTTTTTAGATTTACGATGCATGCGATAAGTATCTTGGGTATGTTGATAAAAGTGTTCTAGGACCAAAATATATCTTATAATCTTCAGATAATTGTTTCATTGTGATATATTTATGATATCTTTAATTTCAAACATAGCTGTCATTGTTTTTACACTGGAGACGTAGACCACACATTTTGAGACGTAGCCGGGTGTTTAGGGACCTAGATGACCCGTAAAATTATTTAGACGATTTTGTCATCATTAGAAACATGAGAAAATACAGTTTTTCTCGACCAATTATCCTATGATTGAGTGCAATGTTAAAAATGATTTACAGAGAGAAACGTCAAGGTCGCAAGTACCTCTAGTTTCATTTCAGACCATGATAGCTTTTAGACACGCTGCTGGAAGTTTTCAGTTAGTGAATGTCGACTTACACAACATAACCAGGCAAGTGTTTTCGATAGCCATACGCGACGTAAGGGAATGTTTCAAAAGAGATATCAGGCAGTACATTAGAAAGCCAATCGACAATAATCACTTAAAACATCGGTTTGGACAATTCAAGATGGTTGGTTTTTAGAAGACAGGGCTTACCTTCTGAGGCAGTGGTTTCTTACATCAGTGCCTCATCCTATGACAAGCGCACAAAAACGTTATAATGTCGCACACCTGCTGGAACAGTCCCGTCAAATCATGCGATATAACTGTTGCAGTTGTTGCTTTTCATAAATATTGTACTGCCAAAATCTTTTTTTACTTCAATCCGGAGATGACTATTCTGTAGATCAAGACCAGTGTATATCGGAAACTAATCATAACGATGTTGTTATACGCAAGCGACTGACACTACTAAGTTTGTTCGGCTTTTTATTACTCTTGATCAGTTAACAATTGCTGATGTTCTATATCTTGTATTTCTGTGTCTATCTTTGATGTTGTTCAACATTTAATCGTTCTCGTTCAATTTATTGTTTTTGTGTGTCTATCTCTATAAACTGTGGTATCTGTTCCATCTTCTCCGTTTCTCGATAACAGTATCGCCTATGATATCAACAACTTTATCTCTAATGAGTTCTGGAAGTGAATAACACCCGTCTTAAAATGTCGAATAAAAAAATCAATTATATGAAATTGAATTGCTCACTATATGCTTGCTAGCAAACAGTGAGACATTCAGATGGCTTAAACCTGTGTACTGGTTCACATTACCAAGTAATAACTTCGCTATTACTATAAAAAAATTATATGAAAACCTCAAACCAGACTTTTAAATGGTTTCTGCCTTCTCGAAAGTTTTTAATAAAGTGGTGGTAAGAAGGTATTGGATACTTACCTTTATTTTTGTTCTTTTGGATATCTCTTAAAATGCAGGTTATTTAGTCGTAATTATGAGATATCAAGACTTCATCATGACTGAAACGATTAACAACCCAAACCAGAGATAATACAGGTTTTGATTGATTAATTTTTGCGGCATTTTCTACAAATCGTTTTTAGAATCCGTTCACCTTGAGGAAGTAGATGTCGTTATTACTGCAGTTTCAGCGATAAATTAAGTAACTAAGTAACTCCAATCATACGCTTTATGCAATTGACATGGTTTTTTCCCATATATATATATATATATATATATATATATATATATATATATATATATATATATATATATATATATATATATATATAATGTCTATGAAGTATGAAGTTGCATATTTGTGACGTCCAGATTTATTATCTGTAGACATCACGAGGAAGTTAGCTACAAATGGTATAACTAAAACTTCTGTTTAAGTCCAGTTATATTTTTATTCGTTGTTGTATGATACATTAGATAAACAATCATTTTAACATGTTAACTCTTTGCTTCCAAATTACAAACTGAAACTCTCACACATAATCCACACTCCTTACATCTCTCTTGCATTGACAATGACCACCTGTTAAAATGTTAAGAACAGGAAATAGATTTTTTATCACAGTGATATCCAACGCAAACTACTTCAAATGTGACAGCTATAAATTCACACCCATCCTACACGGACATAGCTCTTTGGTGGTCTTAGTTATATAAAGTGTTTGATTTCTATAATTCAATCTGATATAGCTTCAAGAATTTAATCTTAATTCTTACTGTAAACACTAGCATACTATGGGAAAGATATAGAGGATTTTTTACACTGAACTAGAACCAGACAGTGTAACATTGCTATAATAAGAGCCTTCCAGGGACTGTTTCTGCATATGGTATATTGATTAAAGAACATTTTTTTTAAAAAAAATTTATTTAAATTAACTTTGACATAAGACTGAAAATTAGAATATCATCATACATCTTTAGAAATTTTCCCCTTAACACTGACTTTATTACATCTAAAATTTAACAATGATTATATACAATATACAATGTAAACGATGTTTATGTCAATAAAAACGTGTTCATCTGAGATTGGAATTAAAAACTATCGTGTCCTCTTTACTGTTT